>CM070742.1:19131698-19439198 GCA_036346245.1 Bonia amplexicaulis | reverse complement strand
ATTCCCAATTTTTATTTTGGTCAGTCGTAGATTTTTACAACATAGATGCTATTTATATCTTTGCTTACAATTTTATTCATCACGAACAAATTTAATCATCGTGTACAATTTTAATTTACTGACAGGAATTAATTTATCCTAATAATTCCTTCTACAATTTAAATACAGCTAACAAAAGTAATGGGGTATTTAATTATGCAACAGAACGATCTATGCAATAGTACATGAATTTAATTGTTCGAGTTTAATCTATCTCTATATCTTCCTCTTCCAATATCTAACTCTCTCCTCTTTTCTCTAACCAATAGAATGGCCTTGCCATTCACTCTGGCTTTCTCATCCTTTCCCCATTCTCTTCCCCTCTTCCTATCTTGCTTCCTTCGACTGGATCCCCTTGGCTCCCTGGCAACGCCGTGCCTCACGCGCCCCTGCCTCCATCTCCTCTCCAGCGGCTACTCCCAGCCAGCCCTGGCCGATCTAACCTGGCCTTCTGCCTCCCCTCGACACCACCTCTTCCTGTTGCCCCAACCAGCCCTAGCCTTGGCCATGGCTTCCTGAGCACCACCCGGGCTCCCTCCTGTGCCTCTCCTACTTAGTTCTGGTCACCGAACCTTAGGATCCAAAGGCTGTGGTTGTGAATTGGCTCTCCCTTCACTCGGATTTGATTTCTTCCCTTTTCCCTCTTCCGTTAATTTGGTTTTATGGCTTGAGCTTGTTTCATTTTTAAGTTGATTTTTTCTCAAAGATGGGGAGAGTGATGGTGGTGGGCTACATCAGCTAGCTACGACGTGGTTCAAGGCCTTCCGCACGCTGGGAAGTGCAATGACCATCAGATACATGTAGTTATGTTGATGGTGATGTGCCACCATTGTCGGGTCTCACCTAGGGTATACTCTTCTCTACTTCTCTCCCCCTCTACTCCTTCTCTCTGCTCTGTGATGGATATGATAGTGCTATTGTCGGATGCTTCATTTGTGCATGGTCATTCACATGGTGTGGTTCCTATAAAAGCGATGGCAAAAGTTTAGGGATGGATTGTGGCTATCTTGTCAGTTGTTTGTTGATTCGGTTTGGGAATGAATCGTAGCTTGACTTCACCTATCGCTATCTTGGCTTGAGTGTACTGGTGGTGGCTTGTCCCTTCTCCTCCTGGTGCTTGTGGCTTGGCTAGTTGGTTCCCTAGCCTTGCTCCCCCTCATGGTGCTGGCTGATCCTTTAGCTTGATGCCTCGCCCTTGACCTCCTTCGGCTAGTTGATGGATTTGGATTTGGGGATGCATTTGGAATGTTGGGGGAATGGTGATGGAGGTGTTGTTGGTCAGTTGCTGGCTAGTTTGGTCTCTAGTAGAATGTTGCCTCTCTCCTCTTGCCTAGCTGGCTCAGCCTTATTATCTTCCCCCCTTCTACCCCCTATGCTCTCTAGTGATCTTACTGTGCACAGTGGGGTGAATCTGGATTTTCATTACATATTGTAATTGGTATTAATTTACTTTGTCATCTTTTCATCAATTTAAATTGCTATCTCATTTTGATGCTTGAAATGACTGCAATGATGAAGATAATTACATGGTTAAATACTACTGTCAACACTCAATTAGATTTAGTCGAAAAAATGTGAGGTGTTACATCCTCCTCCCCTTAGAAAAGATTTCATCCTCAAAATATAGAACTTACTTTAGGAGATATGAAAAGTTTGCATGCAGATCTTCTTCTTTCTTCTATGTGGCTTCTCATACGAAGTGGTTCCTCCACTGCACCTTGCAAAAATGAATTGTCCAATTCCTTAACTTGTGGTCCTCAGTCTCTAGTATCCTCAGTGGACATTCTTCATAGGTTAGATCCGTTTGCAAGGGAATGTCCAATTCAATTACTTGTTATGAAGGCTGGCTAAGGCATTTTCTGAGTTGAGATATGTGAAATACACATGAATTTTGGATAGTTGTTTGGGTTGCTCTAATTTATAAGTAGAACTACCTCTCTGCTCTAGGATTTTAAATAGTTCGACATATCTAGGGTTTATCTTCCCTTTCAATCCAAACCGACAGATTCCTCACATCGGTGATACCTTCAAGTACACATGGTCACCGGGCGTAAAGCTAAGGTCTCTTCTACGTCGGTCGACATAACTTTTTTATCGGCTTTGAGCAACCCATAGCTGCTCTATAATCACTGGATCTTCTCATCATTTTCTCGTATGATGTCAGGGCCTAACAAAGGTCGTTCCCTAACTTCATACCAACATATAGGTGATTAGCACTTCCTGTCATACAAGACCTCAAACGGCGCCATTTGTATGATTGCCTGATAACTATTATTATACACAAACTCTGCTAAGGGTAGATGCTTGTCCCACGACTCCTCGAAGTTCAATACATAGGGCCTTAGCATGTCTTCTAGGATTTGGTTGGATAGTTTAGTTTGGCTATTAGTTTATGGATAAGTATTTGACTAGCGAAAACAAGTAGTAACTATTCAAAGATACTAAAATGAAATAAATTAGCATTAGTAAAATAGCATCGAACAACAGGCATATGATAGCTTTTAATTATAAATTCAGTAATTGGCTAACTTGACCTAGGGATCACTACCAGGACACATTGACCTAGTATATCTTTTGTGTTTGTAAATTAAACCATAACCTACGTAATAAATGCAGGCCATGAACTGGGTCTGGAGGAAGAGTTTCACCCAAACACACCTGAGACAGAGACTTACTACCAACTTGTAGGCAGGCACACCTTTGATCATTTTTTAGATTATCTTCGGCTAAAAATAATTATTTACCTACTAAAGTAATATCACCTTGCATCAAATGAAATTCTGTAATATCACCTTGCATCAAATGAAATTCTATTTATCTCGGATGAATGATATGTGAGAAATGGAAATGGAATAGCAGGCTCAACTAATGGAGCAGTTGATCTGCAGTATAAGTATCGGTGGGCAGATAGTGCTTTTGGCAAGATGTTATGGGAAATGTTTGGGCTCTCTGCATATGGGTAAGATATACGGACTTACAAACTTTCACTCATATAATGGATTGTATCGGTCGTATCAACCATTGTTCCATCTAGGATGGATAGAATCAGTAACTCTATTAAAATCGTTATACACTCCACAAGGGTAGATAGATTTATCTAGGAAGGAAACGGGATGGGATCTCAACTGGACTTAGGACCATAAAGGATAAGCCCATCGCATATATTTAACGATGTGGAGTGTCGGGTGAAGATGAGTCCGACCCAACCAACGGAGAGCTTCTAGTCGGGTAGATGTCGGGTGAGGGTGGGAGATCGCCCCAAGCCAACGACTATGAATAGCCAGGTGGAGGTATAGTATACGGAGATAGAGGGAAAAAAGTTCTATGCTCTGATTTGAGCATCGCATCCAAGGAAATGCAAAGAACCATTTGCTAAAAAAATCAAGGTAGCTATGAGTAAAATGATACAAGTCTATGCAGTGATATATAAACCGCGAATTCATTCCTATCTTCTGGATTGAAGTCTATGGAAACCAAATGGGGTTCTATTTTGTTATACGGGTGATCAGCAAATTTATAAATTAATAATATAAATTCTTTATCAACATAAAAAAATATTTTCAAGATAATATGAGGAGAGATTGAGCCCATGGAGATAATGATTTACGATAATAAAAGTGCATTTTGCTATTAATGCTTGCTGAGTACTCTATACTCACCCTTTGTTGTTATTCTACCTTGTCTAGAGGTTAGCTAACCTGAGATTCCACTTGGTTTGTAGGATGTCTATCCAGGGAAATACTATTCCGTGTGAGAGGGAGTTGATTCTGAGTATGACCCGAATGGGGTGGACGTCATATATGAGACATGGAATGAGTAGAGAGTTACTAACAACTCATGAACGGCACTCAGGGAATAAAATTACTGTGTTATCTATTATTCCTAGCTTATGTTTAGTTATTATTTGGATTAGTACTGTTTTAATAACGTTGTAATATTCAGACTACTGTCTAGCCTTATTAAAGACTTTAGTTCTATGTCGACAACCGTCTGTGATAACATTCGATTATCACTGATCAATAATTTCAGACGGTTCACGAAACCGTCTATGATGACATTTTTGAACCGTCTGTGATGACCTTTTCTGTAGTAGCGTGGATCTGTCTCTAATTATTGTTCTGCTGCAACACTCTAACGCGCTTATTATTTAGCGAAATAGTGTTTCAACAAATAATAATATGTTGACTAGTGTTATTATCCCTTGGTAATGACAGTGTCGCAACAATCCAGATGCTCTGGCACACTAAAATGATGATCCCTTGGTTATTCAACTCTTCCTTGATATATTCCAGAGCTTCCATAGCTTCCATAAAATTGATCCTTAGTTTTCTCGTATGCATGCATGTGTGTTTGACCAGCTGCTTCACATAGGACGGGAACGAAACCGTCGCACAGCTCGATAGCAGGTTGTTTCTCACGGTCTTTTATCAGCTTTGGTCGTAGATGCACGGCTCCAACTGACTCATACATCCATCGTCTGCTCTTTTTATTAGCCTTATCTTATGGTCTCACATGTCACTCTAAAATTGTTAAATTTAAACAGCAACACCATGTATCTCGTCGCAGAAAAAGCACCATGTACCGGAAATTAACAGAAAAGCTACTAATTAACAGAGAAAAAAAACAAAATTACCAAGAAGCTATTCGCTAGCATCTCTCATTCTCATTCTCTCGCTTTCTGTCTCTCCCTCGAGGGAATTAATAAAAACCAGTGTCGACGGACCATTTAGTTGTACTCTGAATATTCTTGATGGAATTAATTAACTACGTGCTACTTAACTAGCTGTGATTGATTTCACAAGCACTTTAGTAGGGTTAGCTCTTTGGGCGCCGAGGACTCCACGCTGCGCTGTCGCTGCTGCTGCTGCTGCTGCTGATCCATGATGCTGTTTTGCCACCCCTGCCTCCCTAGGCTGATCTCCAGGTTTGGTATCCTTGACGGCACCTGCGGCTGCTTCATGCATGCTTGATCTGCGGTGCCGGTGCTGCTCACCCTGCCGTTCATCATCTGCGGTGTCGACGACGACGATGACGACGTCGACCAGCCCTTCGCAAAACCTGATCTCCACGATCTAATCCTGACCGTCTCATCATGGCCTACAGGCAGACGTTGTCCTTTGTCCTGCCCTACGCAATGGCCGGCCTCTTCCTGCTGTACGGTTCCTCCCCTCCATTCCTGTCCAAAACATGCATGCACGAGTGGTTATATGTTTTGCCCCTGAGAAAAAAAAGTGGTTACATATTTTGCAGTTCAATAATTGCGACCTATTAGTAGTTGATATCCAGCTGAAACCCTGGATGAAAGATGATACTCCGTTCAGAAAAATATGACAGTTTGTACAGCGTCCGACCAAACTTATTTAACTTTGACTACGAATACATATAAAAACGCATTTGGCCATATGAAAATAGCTCCACTTAGTTATTTATGAGAAATATTTCATAATACAATAATTTTATATTCTTTTATAAACACTTTCATATAAAAAGTAATGGTCTATATGTTGGAGACCGTGCCAGTTTCCAAAACATCATATATTCTCGAACAGATGGAACCGTATAAAATGTATAGAATCATGCATGCAAGTAAATGTACACTAGTATACAGTAGTATCATTGTCCATTTGAAGGTACTATTTGGACATGCATCGACTCCTGAGAGAATGCAAGCCAACATGCAAACACGAGTTCCAAAGGCAAAGTGGCATACGAATATAGGGTATTAATTAACAAACAAGTGTTAACGACGGTGAAAAACATTTTGGTCGTTAACAGAAAATTAGGGGCAATCCTAAGTTGAAAACCGCACGTCAGTATTAATCAACAACCACGCAGCTCCCCGTCGCTAATCGACTCCCCTGAAACTTACCCTTCAAAATAGGGATCCTTAGCCAAAATCGATCTGTTCTATGTATCTAGTATCTCACAAAAGCCACATGCCGCTGCATAGCTTGGATCTCGATCGTCTGCGCAGCGCAGCCCGTCCCCTGCACCTCGTCTCAGCAGTGCCCATCCCCTCCCCGTGCTGGCACTCCTCACCAGCGCCGCCTCTCATCGCCCCTCCCTCGCGCCGCCGGGACCATCTCGGTGCCGGCCGTCCCGTCCAGGCGCGTCGTGCCTTCGTCGTCCGATTGAGTAGATTGTTACCCAGAATGTCCAAATTCCCTATTTCCCCTTGTTTTGATCATTTAATTTCTTTTGGTAGCCGACTAAGATGGAAAACTTCTGTTGTTTATTGAATTCCAGACTGATGTCTAGCTGGATGTTGCTCCGATATATGTTCAGAACTAAAGATGAAACGCCTGCATTTTTCTTTGTGCAGTTGATGGCAGAGTTAATATACAAATGCAACTCCTGAATTAATTGGTGCAGTTGATTTAGATCAAAACCACGGTTAGTGGCCCCAATCCAATTATCCCATACTTTTCGTCTGATCGATCTCGCATTGTGTACATTCTTAATTTTCGTTCCAATCTTTCCCTTGATTTTCGTAGGCGTAAGCCATAATGCTAAGGTAACAGGAGGCCATGAGGGTGATATACTGGAGGTAGTAAACACAGTTATCTTGTGCTGTTAGATGAACACATGTTCATGTGAGGACCAGGGAAAACAAAACCGGTTTGAAATTTTTTACAGGTGGGTCCGGTAGGACCGGTTTGACCGATTTTCAAAAAAATTTCAGTTATTTTTAAGCCAAAAATTTCAAATAAAATCAGCTAAAATCGGTCGTAAATTAGAGTAAATCGGTGTAAAACAAAATATTTGAGACCGGTTTGTAGTCTAACCGGAGCTGACCGATAGAACAGATTTTCGGTGATTTTCGGCTGATTTCATAACCATGGTGAGGACCATCCCTCAATTCCATACTTGGCGACAGACGTCATCTGTTCGATGAATTGATAAGAGTGGCCGGTGTTGTGAATTTAATATTGCGAGTTCAAGTTGTTTGGTTTCAATGAATAAAAAGTGGTTGCTACCAGTATATTATTAATTGTTTATGTTCTTATGTTGTTATAAATAGGCGGTTGTTAATCCCAAAAAGTACATATTGCAATGCTTTCTAGGATAAAAAAAGTGGTCATAAATAAGAATCATGTGGTCATTAATATCATGAAAGTGTCCTACGCACAGTTTATAGTTTATAGCGATGAATTCAGTGGTCATTAATACTATAAGGTGGCTGATGTCCAACAGTGGCTCATGCATTGTTACTAATGACCGAAAGGTCATCAAACTAGAAATGTGGTCGTTAATATTTCATAATTAATGATGACATATTATCCTGATGTTATAAAATTAACGGCTAGGCATGTACATGGTCGTTAATACTTTTAATGACAGCCTTTAATAACGACTAACAACTATAATTTTATAATCATTAATGACTTTTAACATTCATATCTGAACTTTAAACGACCGCATTTACGGTCGTTAATAATACGTTTCCCCTGTAGCCCGTAGGTATGCGCCGTGCAACCTTGCTGGAATTATGAGAGAGGAGAGGTACTGCCCGGAACATTAAAAGATATGCTGTTTGTCCCCAACACTGGAAATATTACTCCCCTAATTAAACCGCCTCTCAGAGCCCTCTACGCAAAAATAATGAGCAGGATGTGATCCATATAAATGCATGGCCATCCTGCAATTAAATTTAATCCTGTGGGGACATATCCAGCAAACAGACACTGGGTCATGATTATGGCGAGCTGTCAATGCCAAGGCGCCATCAAGTTAACTTATTCTTTTCGCGACTAAACTTTTTTTTGTTCTTTTTGACAGGAACATTAATTATTAATTAAACCGAATACATAAATAGTACTAGCTAGCTTGGATGAAGGACATATGAGTTAATGTATGATCACCTGGTTTTGTTTGATCAAGTAGTGGTGAGTGGACATGAGGTAAGGGCATGGCAGCGGCCGCGGCAGCGGCAGCCCGCCGCCGCTTTGCTGCGGGCCGGCGAACGGCGGCCGGCACCAGGCGCTCCCCTGCTGCTCCCCTGGAGACCCTACAGGCTGCATTCTGCACACGTACGTACAAAAATATAATTTATATCATGGTAATACGTACCTACACGAAGAAATTAAGATTAATCAGTGCATGCGTATATGTATTAGTAATGCTCGGTGTACCGACTCCCAGTCACAGTGAGCTGTGAGACGAAGAGAGGTTAGCCTGTGGGACCCAGAAATTTGATTGGATGAAACTACTCTTCTCTGATTGGACAAACGTCACTGCCACGTACCTAGGCGTGCATCATTTTGGTACACATAGCATTTCTCTGTAGGTATATGGATAAACAAAATTAGCTGGCCACGAGCTGGTCATAGAGATCGAGAAAAGGAGGCCGGGTCTCGTGACCTATATATGGGGACAGCAGACACAATGAATACAACAGGCAGCAAAACAGTTAAAATCATCAGATTACACGAACAAAGATGCATGGAGCAGCAGCACGTACGTACGTGGTACTGGAGGAATTAACTCCGTCTGGTCTGGCGAGGCCAGGTCGAGCCCAGAAGAGAGGATCTAGCCGGGTAGCTAGCTAGCTAGGTAGAGGACGCGTACTACACATCACAAGCAGAACGAAGAGATAGCAGCAGCGGCAGTGCATGCAGTCGCAGTGTTGCGACCTGCGTGTGTTAATGCAGTATTGCGATGCTGCTGGCAAAGTTGGCTTGTCCGTGCTCGCCTCTCACGCTCTGTGTTGTGGATGTGTGGAGTAGTATTTAAGCTAGCTAGACATCTAGGTGGTGGTAGTAGTACTACTGCTGCATGCGTTGCAGATGCAGGCTTTCACAGCCGGTCAAGGGAAATGGATGGATGGAGGCAAGCTGCCCTTTGTCTTCTTCTACTTGTTTTATGCAAAGATTCCGGCCAGCACTTTGGCGCAATGACCCTGATGGGTGCAGGGGAACAATTGATATGGATCTGAATGGAAATCAATGAATGATCACAAGGGCTACTAAGGCATGGCATGCAGCAGCAGTGAGTCTGATGGCTGCCGCTGGCTGCTACTTCTGCTTTGCATGACCCCTCTTGCACAATGTTGGGACCTCTCATCACTCTCTCTCTCTCTCAGCTGCAACTGTGTACTGCAAGTTAGGAGGAGGGAAAGAAAGTCTTGCCATGCATCATGATCTCCCCAACCAGTAGCTAGCAGTACTGACTGCTGTACAATGTTTTGCAATATTGCTAGCTAGACTTTAATTTTCCTTTAAAGACATGTCCCCCCCATGGCCACCCTCCCTGGGTGCTACGGCTATATAGTGATAGATGGCTCTATCCCTGTGCTAGCTAGCTGTGTTATGGACTAGCATACATGCACCATGCAGAGGGTAATTAATTGGAGCATAGCATGGCGCCAAATGTGCGTTTAAGTTAGCGCCTTTGCATGCATGGGAGTTTGGCAGCACGACTCACGAGCCAAGGACGATGTGGCTATGGTACACCAGACACCCAGAACTGTCACTTCTTACGTAGCTACCACACGGTTGTTCTTCTCCAGGAGATATGTTAAAAGATCGAGGGAAGATTTTACGCGGCGGGCGGGGAATATGATGGCCAACTGAAAATAGAGTACTTATTTTTATTTTGTGGGAAAGGGAAATATAAGAAATTGTTCATAGTAAATCTCTGAATAAAAAAATATATAAAATGTTTACTTATTTTATATGTATTTTTTTTTGATAAATTTAGCAACAAATCAATTCAAACAATTAATAAGCTGAAAATAGTTATGCATACTTTCAAGTATCATCAACTAATTTCATATATTTTCCTTCATGGAAAAAGTGATGTTTTAGCAAGAGCAAGAATACTTGTTTTGTTACAAAAAATGGGCCTGTTTGGATGGGGGTTTGAATTTAAATCCTTAAGATTTAGTTCAAATTTTAATTAAATCCTTAAATTGGCCAAAGAATAATCCTCATTCAAACACGCCATCAGGAATTCTGTAGCATTAGGGTGGGGGTACAATGAGCTTGTTTATTCCAAATTTGCTTGTATTAATTATGTCGTTCTCTCTCTCTATATACGCGTATGCAGGTCATGTACTCACCGTTAACAGCCCAACTACACAACTCAGACATTCATATATACTCCCCATTCCAGCTCCTTTCAGACCAATTACGAGACAAAGTTATTAGGAGCATATGAACAAGATAGACTGATCATTTCGTCCAATATCTTAATCTGCATGATATATAACGTACTAAAGCATCTTTTTTTTTGTAACATTGGACTAAAGTTAATCTAAATGAAGTTCATATGCAATTATCCCGTAAAAGCTAGGTTAATTAAACTATAAGGCGCATGTTAGGCACCAGAAATTTACATTAATTTAATATTTGATTTTATATTGATGATAATTATTTCCGATCATGGGAAAAGTATCATGTATATTACTGAAGCAAAAACTCTTTTCATAATTATTGAGAACAATTCTTTAGAAAATCAAGATATAAATAAAATAATATGTAAAGTTGTTATTTGAGATAAAAAATATGTTAACTCCTTACTACACTCTAATTGTCACTATTTTTATATAGTAAATCCTTCCGAAGACACGCATCTAAATGTGATATAACATACCTAGGTGTTATACTTTCTTGTGATTTTTATATAATTATTACCATCTTTAAATAAAATACTTTTATACTTTGTGAAATATTAAAAAATGTTATATAACATACAAAAATTTTACAGTCTTCCTATATATTTTTTCATTTTCGTTTCTTAAAAGCACCCTAGCTAGCATCCCTCCATTACATCAACACTCTTAGACAATGATGATGCCCGTTCGCTCCATAAATACTAGAATCAATGTACAACAAATCGCATGCATGTTGTTTGGATTATGTTTTCGTATTTCTGGGATTCGATCTCATGATCCAGTCATTGTTCTTTTTGTTTCTAACGTAACCAACCCTAGCTTTTTGCTTATGTAACCTCAAGCAGATGCATTCTCTGAGTCTTTTAAATGATATTTATTCATACATATATAGGACAGAACCAAATTTACAAATGTCTTCTTCTTGAATGATGTACTTGCTGTTGCTCTAGTTTCTAACTGCTAAAGACAGTTTTTGATAACAATCATATGGCAATAACAGTTTTGTGAGACAAACTGTTAGTACAATTTAATTAATATTTCAGATGCATCCTGGCCAATGTTTCATGTAAAGGAGGTCGTCTAATTTAATCTTCAACACTGGCCTTAAATACAGTAATGGCATCGTACAATTCAAACTACGTACTATAGTTACCACGTCTGGTATAAAACGAGTGCAACTATACATGGTCGGCTGTTCGCATTTAGTCCACATGAAAAACAAGATGTAAAGATTGAAAAATACTTTCATAATACCATTTTTTAAACTTATCTAAGTATCATCTTGGAGACTGAAGTTCCTACTGAATATTATAAATTAATTATATACATATACACCAGAAATGAAAAACGTATGCATGCAAACCTTAACCTTTGGCATAGAGCTAATTACCATGCATTGTACTAATTAATTAATGGCTATAGACATGCTTTGTACTAAAAGGGACAAATATCTGGAGCATCCTATATTCAAGTCTAATCTGGTCAGATCAATTAAAATATTGTAGTCAAAGACCTCCAAAATTCTGCCATGCTATTTAACTGCCCCCATATACTTTTCAAACATGCATTCATGTATATAAAACATACCTGTTTAAATGCATGCACAGAATATACTCAAATTAAATAAAGAGAAAGACTAGAAAATAGTATACGGTATACCAAGAGAAAGACTAGAAATAGTATACAGTATACCATTCTCAACTTCTTCTCTCTTGCTAACTCCCTTTCACTCACTCTCACGCAATGGCAGACAGGAGTGGCGCTGCCGGCCGCTGCCAACAGGTTCACCGCGCCCCCAATTGTAAAGGGAGGCCAAGACGGCGGCGGGTGATAAACAATGGTGGAGGATGGTGGGCGGCGCCGGAGGATAACTCAGCAAGGTGACGACTAAATGAATGTTAAGGCCCCGCTCGTTTCGGTTTAAGTTTCTGGCTTATTTTTCACTATTTATAATTTCGTCTTTTTCTGAACTTTTGGTTTTTTTTGAGCTTTTTTGCCGGTTCTTTTTTTTCCGTATTCGTTTGCGTTGTTTGTGATGGGCTAACATATTTTTTATATTTTTTTAAATTTAATTATGCTAAATAAGTCTCTGTCGATTCTGACGTTTTTTTCACCATTACATGGTGTTTTCAGCCAAATGATCACCACCTAAGTTGGGTGGAGTAGTCAAGGGGACGGGAAGCCGGCGGCAAGCTCGCCACTGGCCATAGGGGGAGGCGGGCGCAAGGTGGAGGCATATGGACCTACGACCGGTGCGGTGGCAGCCGCGATGGAGGAGGGAGGCAGCGGAGGTGAGGGAGAGCATCCTGAGGGGTAGGAGCTATACCATTGGACAGTGTCCCGTAGTATTTCTCTTAAATATAACATTCGAAAGGAACAAATAGAGGCTAGCTACAGACTTGCAGAGCCACAATGACAAAAAGACAATGCAAAGCATAACATTCCACACAATTATGCAATATTAAGTAAAGTATTAGAATTAATTAAGTAATTAAATAATATGCGCAAACCTAATATTGGCGGTAGCGTTGCAAGTGTTGATGTTAAACACGTCAAAGCCATCTACTCCACCGCCTCCTCTCCTCAGAAAGCCCATCTCTCTCATCTGGCCATGGCCTGGAGCACACCATGTATGCATGTCGCACAAATTAATTTATATAGAGAAAGAAATTTGCTGTGAATATATATATATATATATATAACATCCACCTCTAATATACCACCTAAACAAATTTGAAATACTCCTTTATCACTTTAGGTACATTTGTATACTAATTATAGGATACTCCAATGTGAACCACATGAAAAACTTGTAAAGGAGTTCATAGTTTTTAGCGTATTTTGTAAATACCTTTATATACGCGCGTAAAAAGGAGTATGTCGAAAAAATGTACATACCACTTCTGAAAATTGTTCATACCACCTAGATGGTCTTAAATACTTGTATACTACACATACATACCCTCCGTTACGCGAGATACTCCCTACATTGCGAGATACGATATAGGGTGTAACTACACCCGGGTGTAGAAAAAGAGGCTTCCTATATATATATATATATATATATATATATATATATATATATATATATATATATATATATATATATATATATATATATATATATATATATTCTCAGTGCAAAAGGAGTCTTTGAGAAGGTTCAGTGAGTCTGAAGAGAGAGAAGATCAGTAGAGCAGTCCGGCAGCTGTTCGGGGGTCAGCTTTGGGATTTGCCTGATCGACCCCTACCAGTGTATTAATCTACAAAAATGAAGATTGACATTCGTATGTACAATTTACCGGATCTATCCTCTTCTACTAACTTTACAAAATGGAAGGGAAAATGGGAAGACCAAAGATGTCAATTACACACACACAAATATATGAAATGTTTTTTCTACTCCCGGGATTAGTTACTCTTTATGTTGTATCTCACAATATAAATAATATCTCGCGTAACGAATGGTATATGCATGTAGTATATAAGTATATAAGACCATCTAGATAGTACATACATTTTTTAGAGGTGGTATATATATTTTTTAGATGTACTTTTTTTATATGCGAATATGAAGGTATTTACAAAATACGATAGAAACCATATACTCCCTTGCATTTTGTTTGTGTACCACATTAAAATATCTTATAATTAGTATATACGTGTATCCAAAGTGATAGAGTATTTCAAATTCATTTATGTGGTATATCAGAGGTCAAAGTATAACTACACTAGAAGTAGAAGGTGTGTGTATGCATGGAACAATTCAGTATGTCTTTCGACAAATACCGCTACATATGGTACGAGCTCGGTGGCGGTGCTAGCTAGCTAGCTTTATGGGACACACGGGCAAAACCACACATATCCCATACCAATAATTCAGCTTGCATTATGTGATTTGACCTTACTGAATGATCAACTCAGACAAGAAAAATATGCCTCTGAAAAGATGAAAACTAACATCTAGGCAATATTTTACCTGCAGCACATGATCTGTCTGTCGCAGTGCCCTTCACTGTTCTATACATCTGCATCATGTCAAGCAAAGAAGAAAAAGAAAGAAAGGGAAAGATTAGACTAGGCCTTCTGTTGCATTTGGTTTACTCTTGCAATGTTCTAATTACACTGGTTATAATAATATACATTATACTCAAAGGATTAGGTGAAAGCGACAAGACGTACTTGGCAACAGCAAACGACCAGTACCAAGACGAAAAGAGTGAGAGGGTTGATCAAGAAATCATCAAACAAGGCTACCTTTTTTTGTTCTTGAATGTTGAGAAACTAACACTGAAACAGAGAGAGAGAGAGAGAGAGAGAGAGAGAGAGAGAGAGAGGACTTCTAGTAACTTGCCTGCAGGTGGCTCTTAACATGAGCCAGTGTGAGATCCTTCACGTTCATCAACTCCAAGACTGACTTCGGTGTTGCTCCTAGAAGATAGATAAAATAGCTTAATTTTGGAACCAAAATAGACACGAAATTCACATGAGATTCAACAAATAAAACTATATTTGGTTAGATATAAAGCTATACACTTAGATCACGAGATCGAAAACTATTTTTAAGAAATGAGGAAAACAGGCTTGCAAGAACTGGGTTATTAGCTAGAAGGTTTCCAGAAATCATTTTTTTAAAGAAGGTTTCTTGGAAATGGAATCAAGAAAGCAAACGGAAACTAAATATGGAGTGCACAAGATTTCAAAGAAGTCATGCACTCGAATATTTAGCGAAAGAAGATTATATAGCAAGATTACACCAAGTTAATTAACTTTTTAGAAATTGAACAGTCACCCCACAAATTGAATTGTTAGATATGAGCTAGACATTTGGCTCATGTGATTACGATCAAACGCCAAGCAAACCAAGAACGTTCCTTAATTGAAATAGCAAAAGGAACTACTGACGAAGAAGGCATTACATCCATGACTGTGCATATGCATGAACATACTTTCATGGCCGCCAAGTAGCTCGACGGCATTCACAAAGTGAGCATGGAGTGCCGTCGTCCACCGCATCCTTGGAGCCCTAGAACTCCTCTTTCCACCGCCGCCACCGTTCGCAGATCTCGCCGCACCACCAGAAGACACCGGGCTGCCGCCGGAGCTCTTCTTGAATTTCTGGATCTGGCTAGGTTGGTGCAGCCGCCGCGGCTGCTGCTGCTGCTGGAGGTTGCAGTGGCCATCGTACACCCCGTCCGGCTGCGCCGTCGCCGTGTCAAACCCTAGACACAGCTTTGGCTCGGCCAAGAGACCCATTTCGTGGCACATCTCACTGCCACCGCTGCTCCCGGCCATGTCGGGCGGCAACGGCGGGCTGATGTGGAGCGACAGATCCGGGCCAGTGGCAGTAGTTGCCATTGCAACACTATTAATTTGTAACAATAATGCTGTGCAAAGGAGTTTGCAAAGTTGAGAAATGTGTTTGTGTGGGAAGCTTCTTCTTGTTAGAAGAGAACTGGAGTGAGAAGGAGCTGAGTGATTAGGTCATGAGTGGCATATGATTCTTGTATAGGGTTTTGTGTTTGTGGGTGAGAAGGGGGTAGATGCATAGGGATGGGGGCTAGAGAGAGGGGGGAAGTTTGGTATGTTATGGTACAAACTCCGGGATAGCAATAGCTAGCGAGGTTGGTGGATGGTGAGAGGGAGACCCCAGAAGTGTCCCCTCAGGATGGAGAGAGAGAGAGAGAGAGATCAAAGGAGGGATGATGCCTAGTGGAGGGGGAATATGTGGGGGTAATTGTTCTACTTCCGATATGATGAAACGTTTGGGGAGGTGGAGCAGGCACCAATATGTTTGTATGCCATTTTGAAGGGCTGTGGCAATGGGACATGGTCTAACCGGATGGGATGCAATGGCTGCAAACTGATTTGACATGATATGTGCATCTTTCTGTACATTTATGTGTCGTTTATATTGTTTGGGCTAGCTCTAGCTAGTATATTCCTTTATCACGATGTATTTGGTCAAGTATCACACGAAGAATGTTATGTTTATTTTGGATGTTATATAGTAAATTCTACCTTATACAAATTAAAAGATATTTTGTATGGAACAAAGGCAAATTTGTGGCTAGATATGCTAGCTACTCCCTGTATAGTATATATGCTTGATATCTAAGGATAGAGTTTTATTCATTATATATGAAGTTCTAGTATTTATCTACATTTTCATTAATTTAATTTAATTTTGATTCCAACAATAACGTGTATTAATTTATTGCTGAATAATCTTGGTATTTGTACACTTTAGACCAAAAGTTGCCTCCAAATTTCCCTGTAGTAATTATATACTCCTTTTGCTTCACCCTAAGGGTCAGCTTTCTTAGTATAATATAGTGTTTCACATATATATATATATATATATATATATATATATATATATATATATATATATATATATATATATATATATATATATATATATATATATATATATATATATATATATCAATGAACTGTTGAGAGTATAGTTATTATGCTGTTTTTAGACACATAATTAGTATGCCTTTTCCATGTCTATTGTTATTTTAGTGCTGAGAGGTTGAGTGGCGGAGCATATATTCCATTTGATAGGGGTATCTTTGGTTCATTTTAATAGATTTTCTCTTGATTTTGTGTCTCTTTAGTCTATGCAAAATGGACTAGAACTTACATATACTCCATATAGTGGAACTGCTGGAATTAGATATTTACAAAAATATGAAAAAGTGTCACAAAATTGGAAAGTAAAATTAAAATATATGTATAGATTAGTTCAATAAATTTATTTTCTTTATTTTGCATTTTTCTGGTTTACCAATTTACTGACTATTCAGCATATTTTTATTAATTTTAAATTATCAATATATGTGACTAACACTAATATTCAAAATCAGGTGATGGCATATTACATTAAAAAAGGGTGATTGCATTACAAAAAATAGCTTTGCGGTAATTAACAAGTTAATAAGGAAGTGGATAAATTTGGTGGCAAGTCATAAATATCCAAACTTTTTTGGGACCTGGCATCTTAAGACATTAATATGCATCATGAGTAACAATCAAGAAATGTGCCAAAGTTGGTCGTCCGAGTATGGCGTTATACACCGTGTTGAAATCGACCACATCAAAAGAGATTTTCTCTATCCTACAGTTACCTGGAAAACCAAATGTAATAGGTAGAGAGACTTGGCCAATTGGCTTGACTGGAGATCATGGTATGATCCCATGGAGTGAGTATCGTACAAACTTTATTCTGGTTCGAGGAACTTGCATTCACAAACAAAATATTTAAAGATATACCACCATCAATCAACACCCAATTGACCCGACAGTTGTTGATGGTGGGCTCGACTACAATCGAAAATTGACCTAGTCGAGTTGATGGGTTTAGACAATCACACTTCTCAAAGGACATAGTGACTTCTGATCACTTAGGAAAATTATCGATAAGAGGAGGGTCAATGGAGTTTACCTCACGTTCAACAGCTTTATACTGTGGTTTTGACTCGTATGCTGAAGATCCTCCATAGATGTGCTCAATGGTGTGCTTCGGATCCTAAAATGGCATCTCATCATCATCGTCTGACTACTTCTGACCACTCGTTTGTCCTGGTTCTTCGATTGTAGTGAGTGGTCCTTTGCTGGAGTAGTAATCCTCGAGTTTTCGTTGGAAAAATTGGCAATTGTAAAGGTCGTGTTCTTCTTTTTTGTGGAGAGGGCACCACCCTGCCTTGTTATCCTTTTGAGAGGGGATTTTGCTTTTGGCCCGATCAGAGTACTAGATGGGATTGCGTGTTTTCTTATCGCCCACGGCCAAGACTACCTTGGAACTTCTGACTAGCTATAGGCTTCTGGCCATTTGCCTTGTTCTTGGATTTCTTGACCTTTTCCTTTCTCTTGCTACCATCGCCTTCCTCTTTGGAACTTTGGTTGGCTTGATTGATGGTTTTGCTCCATTCGACTGCTTTAGCAGTAGTTGCATAATGATCAGCCACTTTGAAGAGCTCAACAAGTGTAGTTGGAGGGTTTAAGGCGATATCTTCTGTGAACCTTCTATTGCAGACTCCCTGCTTAAATGGCATGATGACAGAAGTGTCAGAAACCTCTCGAATGGAATTATGAACCTGGCTTAAACATTTTGTAAACTGTCATAGGGTCTCATTGTTGTTCTGCCTCATCCGGTATAGGTTGTCCTCCTTTCCAGGGCGATTGTAAGTGCCCTAAAAATTGGCCAGCAAAAGATCACAGAGGTGCTACCATGAATGTATCAATTCTAGTGGTTGATTCAATTCCACGATCGAACGAATCCCTGGAGCACAGTCGGAATGTAGTTTGTCATGACATGCTCTCCTCCTCCTGCTACTCGAATAGCGGTCATGTAAATTTGAAGGAACTCGATGGGATTTTGGGACCCGTCAAACTTCTCCATATTTACTGGCTGAAACTACGATGACAGCGCACTGCTTGGAGTTTAGGCATGAACGCCCGACGTCAAGTAACAAAATCGTGACACCTCCTTTACGGGAAAGGATGATTGACATCTCTAGACGATCGTACTCGATGATGCCCAGCAGTCGATGGACCCAACTTGTAATAGGTCTCGTCCATACGAGAGTAATACTCCCCATATTCCAACTGTTGTTGCAGATTCGTTGCTCAAAGTGGTGATCGATCACCTCCTCTATAAACTCACCGATCCAGGGATGTTCGAGGAACTCTTTTGTGACTGGAGTTACGATTTGGAGAACAACGTGACCTGTCATCATGTCGATTTCCACGAGGTGAGTTTTATGAACAACTAGATGCTGTTGTATATGTTCGACTCCCGAAGTTGTGTCAACGAGGTTGTTCGAGTCTGGCCATCATGCTTTGGATTCTTCACGCGATCCCTTCAGCGAAGTAGTCGTAGCCTGGTGCTCGAGCAAGCTCTTGGGTTGGATTTTCGAGTAGGTCATTTATGCGTTTAAACTCTTAAGCCTCGTCATATTGGTATGAACGCGCCCAGGCAAAGACCTCTGGACAGCCAATCTTCTCCTTCAAATGGTCTTGGGATCCTCAATATCTGAGGCTGGTTGAGGCCGCCTTAAAGGAGAGCGATTATTTTGAGGATTTCTCCCACACTCATTAGAGTACTCACCTGGCTCATCACTGGAGACATCCTCGCCATCACCACGAGGGGTCATACTGTGTGATCGGCAGAGAGAGTTGTCAGCCCTTCTTCCGAGAGAGTGATCAGTATCTGTGGGAGGGCAAAGGCCTCATGTCTATAATCTCCACTTCCATAAGAGGTCCACTTGCTTGAAGAGTCGTCCAACGAGAGTGCATCGTGATCTGGAGTAAACCCTGCCAGGAAGGGGGATTTTGGGTTATAACTGTCTCCCGTTGGAGCTGAACACTACGAAAGTATAGGCGAACTCGCAAGGAGCCCAACCACACTCTTTGCAGGGACAACGAAAGAGTAACGACCACTAGATGTTGATGGAGTCCTGGAATGTGAGATTCCAAGACTTGTTGAGCCTCATCAGATGGCCGCTGGGGGACTCGAATACTTAGGTGGAGGCCCCTTGTTATGTTGTGAGTCCTGCTTATGGTCGAATGGATCCTTGCCCTTTGGAAAAACTGGTTCCTCCGTTGGGCATAACGCTATAGTGGATAAGGATCCCTCCTTAGCCTCACCCGCGGTGCGATGTCTAAGATCTCGTGATGGATCTCTAGAGACAGCCTCATCGTCGGATGATAGCATGGTCTGCTCATAGTAATAGCAGGCATCCATGTCAAGATCTGCGTAGTCAGTTAGGTCGAACTAGTTCTTCTCATTCCACTCTCCTGCCACGAGGACATCAGAAAGAAGAGAATTTACCTATGAGGAATTACTAGAGTTTGGAAGAAGATTCCTACGGACGTCGCCAACTATCGGTGTTTTAATACCGATCTTACATATGATTATTTGGATTCTGGGGATCTCTTGTAATGACCTAACTACGATCACACAGAGAAAATATACAAGAATTTTTATACAGGTTCGGGCCTTCTTATGGGAGAATAATAACCCTACTCCTGTGTAGCTATTTCTTAATGAACTGATTACAACCGAGAGAGTAGTGCGGAATGTCTTGCTCAACTTCTATCCTCTCTCGGGTCTGTCGGATCTCCCCCTTTCTTCTCTCTGACATCAACCCTTATATAGCTTGTGAAGCAACAGCTGTTGTTCCATGTCAAGAGACGCCAAAACGTTTCGGATGATAATCATCCGATGGGAGTTTTTGTCAGAGAGACGTGGTATCTCACTCGTCGTGTGGCAGTTACTGTTAGAGAGAAATTATACGTAGTTATTCCAAAGAATAAAGATACATGCTAATCGCATCGTCAGACAGACCCACAATGTAATGGGCTGTCGTAGACAGCTCGGTCAAAGTTTGGTCACAGGATAACTTACGACTATGTCATAGGCACAGGATAACTTACAGCTATAAAGTGGTCATGGAAAAGGCTTACTACCAAGAGGTGGCCGTAGAGGGACTTATGATCATGAAGCCGTCGTGGAAAGACTTACGACTAACGAGTGGTCGTGGAAAGGTTTACGACCACTTGGCTAAATTTATCCTTTCCGCATAAGAGGTATATCTAAGAAGTGTAATGGCATAATAATATTATTTATAGATAAATAGTAATTTTAGAATTGTTATATCCTCGTCAGTAATATTTTACCATATAAGTGGTAAAACTAACCACTTCTTTAGCAATTATTTTGGAGGGGGCATGCCCCCTAGGCCTTAGAGAAGCTAACCTATGCTGCGCCCCATCTATCTATTGTTCCTGGTGCCAGCTTTTCTATTGGGCCATGTCCCCTTTTGGCCCTATAGAAGCTCCCTCTCTGGCCAGCTAACTGCCAAAACATTAGATAAAGGTATCCTTCTGTTCACCTATTATCCACTATGTAACTCTTTTAGATTTTCTTCATCACAAATGTTCTGACATTTTATTATTGTACGCAACGAAGCTTTTTGGGATGTTTTTTGTTAGTGCCTGGTCAATGAAGCACCCTAGGAACACGAAAAGATCTATTGATCATCAGTTTCCTGGCAAGGATGAATTTTGTATGTTTAGAACTTTGGTGTTGTGATGAACTTGTTTCTAAGACATACGATGGGCCTATTTTAAAAAACTGTTAAGATGATTGTTGGTGCCGCGGAGACACGGCATACGTGTAAAGTTGCTTGAATCTTTATTTGCAATTATGGATACCTATCTGAACTTATGTACATGCTGAAGTTGTTGAATGAAAGTGCAAACAAGAAAAATGTGGAATATTATCCTGTTCTTTTCGGCTGCGGCTTTGGTTTTTGACTGAAATTTTTAAATTTTGGCTGTTTACGGTACAGATTATGGAGAGACATATACTCATTTGCGATTTTGGCTGGTACAGATGTTCGGCTTTTAGCGTGTAAATCGTTTAACTTATAGACCCCGTCTTAAGAAAATACTCCGTTTAAAAGTTAGGTACTATAGCAAAAATCAAAATCCGCTAGCATTTGAGATAAAGCACAGGTCTAAAAAAATTATCATGGCGTCAGGTTAAGCGTTACGCGATAAAGCTAGCTCCATAAATAGTCCCATGAAGTTTCCAAACAGTGGCTTTGGCCTAAAAAAATATCCCAACAATTCATACCAATAATTAAAGTGTCAAATGGCCGAAATAGTACCACAATTAATGAGAAACCTTCTGCCCATTTGTGGGTACAATTGTTGGCCTATATTGATGACATAGTGTACATTACAGCTGTTTCCGTATGAGAAATATTTAAATTTCTCTGAGTTGGCGTTATAAAGTACGGGTGTGCCAATATACAATTGTATACGAATTAAATAACATAAACACATGTAGACAAGGAATAAAATGGGAAACTTGCATTCTTTATTATTTATCGAGATTTTTCAAGTCTCCTTTTTACATATATTCCCTGTACTACTCCTGGTTGTATCTGACATGTAGATGATTGCATAGTTCCTGATTTCTAGAGCCTCGTGAGGATTCCAGTCAATTAAGCTGTATCAAATGGCTGTCACCTACAAAACTCTAATTCCTGCCCTCCATGAATATACACTTCGCAGGTGCAAGAGGATAGTTCAAAATGTTGTAACCTCGCGAACCTTGGGAATTGTTAGAAAATTTATGATAAGACAAATGAGATTCTAAAGCACACCAAAATCACAATCACTACTACAGAAAACAGTATTACAGACGGTTCAAAAACGTCATGAGAAACGGTTTTCTGAACCGTCTGAATTTACGGATCAGTGATAATCGAAGGTTATCACAGACGGTTTTTGAACCGTCTGTGGTGTAAATATCACAGATGGTTTGTAACTAAAAACCGTCTATGATAGGTGATAATCACAGATGGTTTTTAGTTACAAACCGTCTGTGATATTCTTTTCTACCCCTAAATATATATCTGTTTATTGGCTAGCCTCAGGAAATACTAGCCATGCCCTCTGAAACAAGCAGATCAACATGTTCATGTATACATACAATTCACATCTCAATTCATTTCACAAACATAAAACATTTAATTCATATTTCAATTCATTTCACAAACATAAAACATCCAATTCACATCGCACTTCATTTCACAAACATAAAACATCCATTGTACGTTGTGGAACTCTCCATCTGATCTTATGACTTTAGACAACAAAAAGTACTCGCACTCTCCTCGAAAGAGTACAATATAGTTATGTATGGAGAAAATATACTTACCTATCGAGTAACATCTAAACAACATATCATGCAATAGTCTAAAACCAACATATATTCAGATTTGAGACATAAATCATTGAAGTAACATGCTGCCATCAAAAGTAGCCAAACATAAAAGACTAAAATCAGCATGTCTAATCAATGCATTCTCTGTGAGTAAAGTTTGCATATACAAATGATAGCAACTTGTAAAATTTCGGTATGACCGAAGATCTAAATCAAAGACTATAAGGTAGAAATCCGACAATAGTTTAAGATGATCAGTTAATAGACAACATAATCACAGATTCTCAATACTTCAAAGTTGAAGAATGCTTCTATTTAGATCTGAATTCAGAATACAAGCAAACAATGGCTCTCAGTACTTGAACATTTACTAGAGATTATAAAACAAGCACAACCCACAATGTTTGCAAACAAAGAACCAAAATACTCATGATACAAACAACGACTGGGGATGGAGGTCCGAGGAGGCGGCGGCGACGGCGTGGACGGGGGTCGACGGCGACTGGGGACGGAGGTCCGAGGAGGCTGCGGTGACGGCGTGGATGGGGTCGACGGCGATTGGGGACGGAGGTCTGAGGGGGCTGCGGTGATGGTGTGGACGGGGGTCGACGGCGACTGGGGACAAAGGTTCGAGGAGGCGGCGGCACGGCGGGACGGAGGTCGGCGGCGGCGGGGCGGAGGTCCGAGGAGGCGGCGGCAGCGTGGATGCGAAGGAGGAGATCCGAGAAGGAGACGGCGACGGGCTAGATCGGGCGAGCGTCGAGATGATATGTAGATCTATAACTGCAGCGTACGTGCAAAACTCTAACTTGAAGGTATATATAGGAATGCTTATTATAGACGGTTCTAATTTAGAACCGTCTGTGATAAGTCACATATCAGAGACGGTTCGTAATAAGAACCGTCTGTGATATTAATATCAGAGACGGTTCGTAATACAAACCGTATGTGATATTAATAGTAGAGACGGTTTAGAATACGAATCGTCTGTGATTACACTTAAATGTTCACGTCTTACTCCCGCCTGTTAATATTCCGACGCAAGCGGCCCTTAAACTTCCACACCATTCTGATTTTATATGCAACGCGGTGTACAATTCCTTGATACCACAAACTGATCAATCTCTTCTAAATTGTCTTCTTCCTCATCTTCTTCACCACATTTCTGAATAATGACATTTAAAATTCTTTTGATCTCCTTCCTCTCATCTATCCATCATGAGTTGTTCGGCTACAACCTTACACAGGCAGCCAACAATTTACGTCTGGAGCAGCTCCTCCACTTATGCCCTGCTCTCCTTCCTCGACTCGCTTTCATCCATCAGCTGGACCTCATCCTCCGTCGTCGACGGAGGTGTCTCGTTGCCGCTCAGGAAAGGGAAACCGCCCTCAGCCTCGTTCTTCTCTACAATGTGCACAAAGCGGAAGAAACTCTTGCGGCATTGGAGAGATACATGGATAACCTTGCCGATCAAGCAGAATCGGCCGATTCTGAGGAAACTTATCATGTCATCCTCTTTGAGATTATGGTCCATGCTAATGATTTGCCAAGGCTAGAGGAGGAAGTGAAGAGGGCAAGGACAATCTTCACAGCATTCGAGAACTCAGCGGCTGATTCTCCAACTTCAGAAGTCGAAAAAGAAACATATGAAGCCCAGAAGATTAAAATCTGGAAATATCTTTTTTTGGACTTTTGTAATAAATTTGCCTTAAATTTGAAACTTCCATGGAAGAGAAGCAAATGAAACGCTTTCATAAAAATTCTCGTGTTGTCTACATATCTAGATTTTGTTCATGGATTAACGAAAATGTACACAGACAGTTTGTTTCGTCTCAGTATAGCTTCTGTTGTTCATACGACAGAGGTGATCGATCGATTACCACAGACGGTTATTAACACGAACCGTCTGTGTTGTCTCGATTACCATAGACGGTTCGTATTAAGAACCGTCTGTGAAATTTCACAGACGGTTATTAACACGAACCGTCTGTGTTGTCTCGATTATCACAGACGGTTCGTATTAAAAACCGTCTGTGAAAATATCAGAGACGGTTGTTATTATAAACTGTCTGTAATAGTTTAAGCACAGACGGTTCCGTATGAACCGTCTGTGATGTACCCATCCAGTATAGCCTCTTTTGTAGTAGTGAATTTCACTTGGAAAATCCAAATCGAGAAAAACCACGGACGTACAGCATCAAATATCTACTATGAAGAGTACTATAAGCAGGGGATGTTACAATATAATTCCTTTATGCAAGCTATACACAACAGCAATTGTCTTGCGAATTAAATAGTAATGCCTTGGCTCTTCGGTCACGGAGTTCATGCAGATAAAACTTCAAAGTAGGTGTTCGGCCTCGTCGGTCGCGAACAGGATGTGTCCAGCCTTGTTGGTCAAGACATGTACGGATGATTAACCCAGCTTTTGGTACAGAAATCTATACATACAAAGCTGATAACGACTGGTTTTTATTAGGATGAGCAATCTTGCTCTTTTTCTCGCGAACTTCGCTGCCCCAAGGAGCTTCTTTGAACAACCAGGCAGCTTGTATGGTGCATATGTACTGTCCTAGCGACGGCATGTAGAAGATTGCCGTGTATAGACGCTAAACGCAGGTATGTTTTGCCGTCACGGCCGCGACCCAGAATTTGTAGGCTACTGTGTAGTTGAATATCTCCAAAAATATTAATAACCACTACAGTATTATTTTAACTAAAAATCAACTGTTATAGTTATTTAGGACAGGGCTATAATACAAAGGCTTTATTTATTTTAGCTTTTCAGTCCATAATATAAAGTCTTTATTCTTTTTATCTTTTCAATCGACTTTTAAATTTAACTATTTACTGTGATTACTACTTATTAAACTACAAAATCGTAGTAGAAAATTTGTTACCTAGGTGGGCTATAAGCTAGGGATTTTAAGACCGGAGGACAGCGATAGATTACCGACCGAACCCCATGTTCTGACATTTGGCTGGGATGTCCGCCGGCATCGGACCTGCCAAGCCACGTGAGCTTAACTTGGGCCCTTCTCTCCTTGGCTAGCTGCTCTCTACGATGCAAAAGGAACAAATGTGATACATATGTCAGCTTAAGCTGCAATCCAATAAAAATTGTCAATCGTGTACAGTAGGATGACCAAAACTGAACGTGAGTCAGCGCCAACGAGGAGTCGAGAGGTAACAAAAAAAAATAATTAAGGCTCCGTTTGGAATTATTTCTTTTGAAAATTTTCTGCATTTCAAACGAGCCTAAATTAAAGATGAATATGCAAACCTTCGAAAGCAGCCCCATGCCTACCCTTGTATGACTTAGGTATGCTACGTGGTATCCTACGTCATCAGAAAACTTCATATGAATTTAGCTTATATAAAGTTCTTTTTTAAAAAAAGATTAGCTGATACAAACAATCCACTGGTTATTAACTTGGTAGTAAAATTAAGACATTATTACAGATATTCACCGAAATGGTGTTTCTCACATGATACATCATTTTTTAAGGTTAGGCTTAAGTTGCAAATCATAAGTAGTTGATATGTATGTATGTATGTATGTATGTATGTATGTATGTATGTATGTATGTATATGTCGGATATGCCAAAGAGATATCCATTTACTGTGTTTGTCGCCAATGAATAGTCGTATTTATATTTCGATCGGATGCTACAAAAGCGGGCTGTTCCGGTCTAGAAATTTCAAAGGGTTTTTGAAGAAATTGGCTTTCTATGGAATTCTTCCCCTGTATGCCCGTTTTGATCAGAAGGAAAACACAATTCCAACCCTTTGGAACGGGCCGGCCGGGTCTATATATTCCTGTAGAATTTATATGAAATAAAGCAAGGGCTAGCTTACAATGCAATTAATATATTTTTGTTTTTACAGTTTTATTCCTACGTTTTCCTCGTGCATTTCCTATTACCGTGTTCCAATTAGGCCCTTATTATTTTGACGCGGCTGTGTACGTAGTTCACCACGCAGTTGAGACACCTAGCACAAGGCCCCTTGCGTTGTATTTCGGCTCCAACAAGGCCCCACCTCCGCACATAGGAGGCCCAATATGGAGCGCACGTACATGTACTCTGTGTATCTTTGCAGGTAATATAGGTTGGACGTATTATGTACACATGTGGGCCGTCGTATGTGTGTCCAAATGCCACTGGCAAACCTCCTCTGCCACTGTCCGTTACCATCGACATCAACCATTATTAGGTTGTCGACCTCAACCTTGTATCTTTCCCAGCCCGTTTGCTAGCTCATGCCGTATTTGCCACTGTGATATGGAAACTACTGTATAAACACCCATTGCTTATTAGATGTACATTATAAATGCATGGGGAAGAAAACGAGCTACATATATGTAGCAAAAAAAGGGAAATGTAATATTTGTCATTAAAAATTGTACTAATTAAAGGTACCCTTGTCTGACAAGACCAAATTTCCTGCACAGTTGGCCAGCAACAAATGAGTAGATTGTCATAACAAGAAACATGAGGTACTATATTATTTGAACTCCGACTTCATGTAAATCATCTACATCGAATTAGTTGTTGAATTTACCACCCCAACAAGCTTGTAAAGTTTTTCCTAATATTTTGGGTGCAAGACGATATACTTCACAGTACAAGTTTTTCCTAATATTTTGGGTGCAAGCCAATATACCTCACAGGATCGAAGTGTCCCCCACACGCATATATATAAAAAAATGCATTCTACTACTGAGTGTAGTTACTTCTACACATGATGTACCACATAAATAAACTTGATATACTCCTTTATCACTCTAGATATACTCATATACTAATTATAAGATACTTTAATGTAAATCACATGGAAAATTGCAAATGAGTCTATAGTTTTTAGTGTATTTTGTAAACACTTTTGTACACTACTACAAAAAGGGTCTTTACAGACGGTTGGTATATAGAACCATCTGTGATACTTCCATCACAGACGGTTTCTAGTTCGAGTCGTCTGTGATAATTCTTCACAGACGGTTTATACCACATTCTATACCTATTTTTTTTCTATTTTTTGGTTAGCCTTAGAAAATGTTAACTATATCATTCAAAAACAAGCAAATAAAGCAACAAATACAACAACACATTCTATTTTCATTAAGATTAGAATCCATCGTTACAACATCACAAGATATCGAGTAGGTTACTCATAGCAATGCATACACAAGAGTAAACTTACAATTTTACAAAGATAAGCTTCACAGCTACAAATTCAAAAAAAAATACTTACACTATAAGAAACTTCAGGCTAATACAAGCTAGACTTATATATCCTTCATTAAACTACAATCTAAAACAAATGGTGCGAAATTTTTTTGAAGTAGCAGAAACAGAAAGGCAACGAGCACTATTTTCAGCTTCTATAACAAAATCAATAGCTTCTATGCCGGCGACTTAGAATAGTGCAGATTTATCATTGCCTTCTTGCTTTCCATCTTGCTTCAAGTAAAATTTTAGTCGCTCTTATCGAACCCATTCCCACCTGTAACACCCCAGCCTAACATAGGCCTGAAATGCTACTAACTATCCACAATATATCAACAACTAATATAAATTATCTAAAAATTTCGGCATGACCTCCTTTGTTTATTAACGTAATAACAGTTCCGACAAGCATGAAAAGCACAAGTTCTAAATAATGAACGGAAAGATAATATCAAAAGGTACTAAGTCTTTATTACATTAAATCTGATGAAATATAAACTGAATCAATTAAGCTATCAAGCCAACAAGATTATCATGACTGTCTTTATTTCTTAATGAAGGAATTGTGCACGTGAATCTGAACTAGCCATTCATGACCCCAGGTATGCTGATCTCACATTGGTACCTAAAATAGACAAACAACAACAAGAGTGAGTCCAACGACTCAGCAAGTATAACTGTATCAAATGCAAGCATGAACATTAACTCTCAAGTTAAACATATTACATATGAATTTCATGCTATGCATTATGATCAAAAACTCCTCTTTCTCATCTCTTTCGTATTTTACCGGTGACGCGGGTGTGCATCCGTCAATGCACACCCATGCCTGTACCCTCCAGTGCGGGGACCAATTGCCCACACTCCACAAGTGTGGGGACCTCGATGCTTGATCACCACATGACCAAGACTTCAACAGTTCTTAATATGATGCATATATGTGAATGTATCAACAAGATGACTTGCATTCACCATACTACGCATCAACAAATCTCATAAATGCCATAATGTAAACAGAGCATAAATAGCATTAACAACTCAGAACATTACTCAAATTCATAAGTAAAGCATTCATAACTCAAACACCACTCATATCATCCAAATCACTCAATCACATAGATTAATCATAGCAAGGTTATACTTGCCTCAACCGCGAGACAACGAAGAACGAGCGTAAGCGAAACCCCCGGAATCCGCTCTCCTCCTGAATAATTAATTAATAATTACTAACATGACAGTAGCAGGTTTCTAGATATAAAATAACAGCAACCCCAATTAACCCAACAATTTATCTCAATTAAATCCCCAACTCCCTCGCCAAATCGCCCAACCACAGACCGACTTCCAAAAATCATAACTTTCAGACGTAACTCCAATTAAGCGTTCTTGGACTCTCTGTAAAGATAATTAAATTATCTACAAAAACTTAGTTGGGGAGACTCTCTGATTCGGCCATTTACTAACCGATCCAAACCTTTTTCTAAAGCATCCAAATTCACGTCGGACTCTCTCGACAGCGCACTAAAACAGGCATAACTTTCGCCCAGAAACTAAGAAAATTATGGAAACTTCTTGACCTTTATGGAAAGCTAAGAAAATTATCTAAAACTTTATGGAACATGAAGAATTTCTGATTCGCCCGATTGCCCGTCGCACAAACCGATCTACTAAAATCTGTCCAAAACTACTCCGATCTGCAGAACAGCAGCACTAGAAAATTCATAACTTTTGCTACACAACTCTGAATAACGCGTTCTAGCACTCCCTGGAAAGATAATTAAGTCCTCTACAATTTTCTAGAAGATGTCCAGACCTGAATCCTGACGGATCTAACCCAGAACAGCCGATTAACCCAAACTGTCACAGCGGTCCAGAAAACCGACGAAATCTAACTCGATTAAAACTCATCTAGAGGACCGGCGGGGTTACCCTTGATGATATGATGACGAACACGTCGGCGAACACGACGAACACGGCGACGAACACGCCGCGATCTCCTCCTCTCCTTCCTCCGGATCCACGCGGTATAGCGGCGAACGTCGACGGCGGCGCCCGGGAACAAGACGACGACGACGAAGGCGATGACGGCGCGGCGGCGGCACGGCGGCACGGCGGCGACGAAGGGCAGTGGCACCACGGCGCAGCGAGGTCACGACACGGCACGGCGGAGGCGGCGGCGAGGGAGGCGCGGCGGTAGCTATAAAGCAAGGCGGCGCGGGAGGCGCGGCACGAGGGGGCGGCGGCTGGGGTGGAGGCGCAGGGGTGGGGGCTGCTGGGGTTTTAAGAGGTGGCCTCCTCCCTCTTGGGCCTAGAAAATCCCACAGGCCAAGGCACAGGCCCGGGTTGTCTTAAATTTTCGAAAACCCCAAAATTCTTACAAATTTAATTATTTCACAAAGACCCTCTCTATTAATTAAACAATTAATTAAATAATTTCCGGTATTACATTCTACCCCTTAAAAGAATTCGACCCAATTCTAACCGCAAACACAAGAAATCAAAACAACCAACTAGCAAAACACGCTTTTGACGTGAACAACGCCGGCATTGCTCGCGCATGCGAGACTCCAACTCCCAAGTTGCCTCTCTCGGTCTGCTGCGACCAAAGCACCTTGACATACAAGAAAGTCTTGTTTCTCAACACTTTTTCTGACCTTTCTAGAATCCGCACTGGCTTGGACTCAAAGGACAAATCTTGCTCAATAACCAATGGTTCTAGAGTGATGTGAACTTAGGGTCTCGCAAGTACTTTCTCTACATGGACACGTGGAACACGTTATGCACTCCGCGCATAGTCTCAGGAAGATCCAAACGGTAGGCCAACTTCCCAATCCGCGCTAGTATGGTGAAAGGTCCAACGTACCTCGGGCTAAGCTTCCCTTTGGTACCGAACCTCACCACACCCTTGGTAGGAGATACTATCAAAAGCACCTGATCCCCCACTTCAAATTCCCGATCCCTTCTTCTCACATTCACATAGCTTTTCGCACGCCTGGCGACCAATGATTCTATCTCACCAAGTCCACTCGTTCAACTATCTTTTGGACCCAAAGCGGTCAACCTCCGAATCCTCGCAACTAACCAAGCAATTAAATACACAGCGGTTTAACGTTCCCTTTGGTATCAACCACACAATCACAATGAAAAATCTCGTGCTTGGCACTCTCAATCGTTCTCTTTACCTTAGCAATGAGTACTTCCTTTAACTATGGATGCACAAAAGTGCTCAAGGTAAACAAACTCTTTACACACGAATACAAATTGAAAATAAGGGATTCTTATTGCAATCACGCATCACCCACTCCACACCAAAGGGTCAAATCATAAAAGAAAATCGAGGATTCAACATAAGAACCTCTCCACCTTCCAAGTAGGTGGTTTGCAAACAAACAACACATACGTCAAAGGGGAATCACTCAAATATCAAACCCGTCCATTTTTTTCTTTTAGGAATAAACTTCCTCTTGAATCACGAGGTTCCAAATCATCCCATACCATACTAGCTCAATTCTCTTAAATTGACGTCATCAACTCTATGTTCAAACCGAGTGCATCCAACACACTTTTGTAGAGGGACTCTACTATTCTCACAATAACATACTCTAGTCAACTCCTCTACCCACATGTTACTTTAACGAATAATTTCTAATGCATCTCATCGTTATTCTCACCCACCATCACTTTACCACATATCTTTAAGGATAATCAACATGAAATTCTCGGCTCGCACACTCATTTACTACATCCAAAGGATACTATCAAGGAACATCATAATATTCAGAATCCACTCCTTCCACTATTCTCACGCAATAACATTAGCCTCCAAGGTTCTAGCATAGTTCACCAACCAAAATTAATTTCCCATCTCCAAGGCTTCTATACATATACTTCGATATGTTTAATACAAAGACTCTTAAATTCAGTGACTAAAATTTCCACAATCAACCATACTCAATCCTTCACAACCACATGAAAACATAATCTCAACCCGATTATCTCAGAAGAAGATTCTAACTCACGGAGGGTTACTTTCAAGCCAAGTCATACATGGCCATAATTTTCAACAATCCTTAATATCCCAACAATTCTGTAACGGTTGGGCTTCTTCACGATTATATACTCATTAACTACACCATCATAATCATCCTACTAATCCTTGCAAAGTACCCAATCATGATGCTCCACTAAAATTGATCAAGATTCCCATACTTACAATAATTATAACGTTCCAACAAAATGAACGTAACACTCATGAACCATAACTAGGTTCTTCTAGTTGCGACAATATAACTAGTTAGCCCCAAGGACAACATCTTCTTTGAAAATCAAATCCTCACCGAGAATTATTCGACAGAATCAATTTATCACTCCATGAATCTCAAACGACTTGACACCCACAATTCCACCAAAATCGATCACATAACCACACTAACCAGTTGCCATACACCTCTTTAAGGTCTTTGCAACCCAAACTGCTTACCCCTTTCTTGGAGAAGCAAAAGAAGGAAATTTCAGACAAAGTCCATCGCAATAAACACAAGACCAAGAAAACAAAGATCTTGGACAACAAAGGACAAGACCACAATTGAAAGCACATGCCTCCTTAAGAAGAAAACATCAAATCTCAACCAATACGAATACTGAGATTGTCATTTGAGCCAAGAAACTCTTAAGCGGCGAAAATAAGAAGTCAAACACACTTCACAAAGATTACACAACTTGACTTCAACCTCCAAAACTTTATCAAACTTTTCCTTTTAACAAAGAGAACAACCTTCTTTGATTACGGTATCACCTCAACAATTCCAACAAAATAAAAAAAATTGAAGACCACAACACATTAATTCTTTAAGAACTAATAAAATCCCTCAACACGACACTTGGCTTAAAATAATTTTAGCTACCACATAAATCATGAGATCAAAGATCGCATACACACTATCAAAACTTTTGATTTAAATAGTACCAAGGAATTTATTCAAATTCTTCTATTTAATGAACCTTCAACATTACCATCATAACCACAAATGGACCAATATACTAACATCAGAATAATACATTCTTAACAAGCATCATCATATCCTCAACTCCTTCATAAACTTTTCCAAAAGAAACATAAGAAATCACTTCATCATGTTTCTAATATCTAAATAAGGTTGCAACTACTTGATCTAGGAGAACCTAGTGCATAAGCCACATAAATAGAACAAAGCTCTTAAACAAGATGATACTAGAACATGACAATCTCACAAAACATACTAGCATAAATCTCTTACTAGATTTCATATATTCAATTCTTATGGATGCTCAACTTTAATTTAGCACAAATTAATTGTACTCTAGTCATTACCGCAATAATTGATTATTATTTTATCATAGCGGCATTCATGATCCTAACTTCGTTTTACAATCATAAAACAATCATGAGCATAGATTCAGTATCATACCTTACGTTCAGAAACTAGAACGGAAATGACTTTAATCTTAAATAATACCAGCTTGTAAGACAAGTTCCTACTAGTCAATACCTCAACCCTCATCTATTTCTTTATACATTCTTCAACAATCTAGCATGGTAAAAGATAGATGAAACTAGCAATTGTGCATGCTCATAAAGCATCTAAATAAAAGACATATTAAGGGTCAATATTACCAAGGTAATATTCTAACACCTCCTTACTTAATCATTCCAAACGGTCGGATTAATTACTAAAGACACAGATAATTCAATTTATCCAATCATGATAGAAATTTAAACAATCATAATAATCATTCGGTTCTTATTACACACTCCTCAATAACTCCATGAGTTACTATCATGAGTAAACAAATTCTTAATCATAGTTCTTCTAAAAACTATTACAGGGTAATATCAAATTAAACAACTACACTTCCAAGGATACTAGTAAAAAAAATTTAATTATACACTATGCTAACATATCAACTTGATAATTCAACCTTATGAATTAGTTTATACGACTACCACCTTCCACTTAAGCATAGCAAAACAACATAAAGGATTTTAACACTCCTTTCAAAAGGAAAAGGAACAATAAACTTCAACGCCGAGATAAAGAGAAAACATAGATCCAAAGCTTTCACATAACAATGAGTTTTGCAACTCAAAATTCGCATTAATAAAAGAAAATACCAAGCGAACCAATGAGCCATGATTCGCAACAAGACAAACTCCCACGAAGGAACTAACCTTACAAATCAACAAAAAGCACAGGTAGCAAAGTATCTCAGTAGTCCGGAAAGAAACAATAACTGCTTCAAGGAACATGTAGAGACCAATTGCATACCCTCAACTGCAAGAACCACAATCTCAAAAGAAATTCATTAACTGCAATCAGCCAAGAATTGGCGAAATCAACAAGGATAATAACAACTTTTCTAATAAATTCACATAACACTGCAATTAAGTTACCTGAGGTAACTACATTGCTGATCCTCCTACTACAAACAATGATATAATCTGGCAATGCCAAGGTAGCACATCACAACATCTACATCATATCATTGACTATTCTCAGTCATAACAGTCATAGGAGCAAATCATAATCATACAAGATTATCAATAAGCATACAAGATTATCTCATAGTGTAAATCATCAATATAACATGTCAAAAGCATAAATGCAATGCTTGACCCATCCCATCCTCGTGCACCGGTGTGTCAATTTAATAGTTTAATTACCACGGACCTAAAGCCCGCTCGATACCAATCAGTAACACCCCGACCTAACATAGGCACGAAATGCTACTAACTATCCACAATATATCAACAACTAATATAAATTACCTAAAAATTTCGGCATGACCTCCTTTGTTTATTAACGTAATAACAGTTCCGACAAGCACGAAAAGCACAAGTTCTAAATAATGAACGGAAAGATAATATCAAAAGGTACTAAGTCTTTATTACATTAAATCTGATGAAATATAAACTGAATCAATTAAGCTATCAAGCCAACAAGATTATCATGACTGTCTTTATTTCTTAATGAAGGAATTGTGCACGTGAATCTGAACTAGCCATTCATGACCCGGTATGCTTGATCTCACATTGGTACCTAAAATAGACAAACAACAACAAGAGTGAGTCCAACGACTCAGCAAGTATAACTGTATCAAATGCAAGCATGAACATTAACTCTCAAGTTAAACATATTACATATGGATTTCATGATATGCATTATGATCAATGCACACGTGTAATGCGGAGTGTGCATCCGTCAATGCACACCCATGCCTGCCCTGCAGTGCAGGGACCAATGCCCACACTCCGCAAGTGTGGGGACCTCGATGCTTGATCACCACATGACCAAGACTTCAACAGTTCTCAATATGATGCATATATGTGAATGTATCAACAAGATGACATGCATTCACCATACTACGCATCAACAAATCTCATAAATGCCATAATGTAAACAGAGCATAAATAGCATTAATAACTCAGAACATTACTCAAATTCATAAGTAAAGCATTCATAACTCAAACACCACTCATATAATCCAAATCACTCAATCACATAGATTAATCATAGCAAGGTTATACTTGCCTCAACCGCGAGAAAACGAAGAACGAGCAGAAGGCGAAACCCCCGGAATCCGCTCTCCTCCTGAATAATTAATTAATAATTACTAACATGACAGTAGCAGGTTTCTAGATATAAAATAACAGCAACCCCAATTAACCCAACAATTTATCTCAATTAAATCCCCAACTCCCCTCGGCCAAATCTGCCCAACCACAGACAGCCGACTTCCAAAAATCATAACTTTCAGTACGTAACTCCAAATTAAGCGTTCTTGGACTCTCTGTAAAGATAATTAAATTATCTACAAAAACTTAGTTGGGGAAACTCTCTGATTCGGCCATTTACTAACCGATCCAAACCTTTTTCCAAAGCATCCAAATTCACGTCGGACTCTCTGGACAGCGCACTAAAATAGGCATAACTTTCGTCCAGAAACTCGGAATCCGGACTTCTTGACTTTTATGGAAAGCTAAGAAAATTATATAAAACTTTCCTAACATAAAGAATTTCTGATTCGCCCGATTGCCCGTCGCACAAACCGATCTACTAAAATCTGTCCAAAACTACTCCGATCTGCAGAACGGCAGCACTAGAAAATTCATAACTTTTGCTACACAACTCGGAATAACGCTTTCTAGCACTCCCTGAAAAGATAATTAAGTCCTCTACAATTTTCTAGAAGAGGTCCAGACCTGAATCCTGACGGATCTAACCCAGAACAGCCGATTAACCCAAACTGTCACAGCGGTCCAGAAAACCGACGAAATCTAACTCGATTAAAACTCATCTAGAGGACTGACAGGGGTTACCCTTGACGATACGATGACGAACACGTCGACGAACACGACGAACACGGCGACGAACACGACGAACACGGCGACGAACACGCTCGCGATCTCCTCCTCTCCTTCCTCCGGATCCACGCGGTATAGCGACGAACGTCGACGACGGCGCTCCGGGAACAAGACGACGACGGCGAAGGCGATGGCGGCGCGGCGGCGATGACGACGGCGGCGGCGGCGAAGGGCAGTGGCACCACGGTGCAGCGAGGTCACGACACGGCATGGCGGAGGCGGCGCAGGGGAGGAGGGGCAGCGCGCTATGCGCAGCAGCACAGGCAAAGCGGCGGCGAGGAGGCGCGGCAGAGAGGGGGCGGCGGCGGGCTGGGGGAGGCGGGGTGGAGGCGCGGGGTGGGGGCTGCCGGGGTTTTAAGAGGTGGCCTCCCCTCCCCTCTTGGGCCTAGAAAATCCCACCTGGGCCAAGGCCTTGGCCCAGGTTGTCTTAAATTTTTAGAAAACCCCCCAAAATTCTTACAAATTTAATTATTTCACAAAAGACCCTCTCTCTATTAATTAAACAATTAATTAAATAATTTTCGGGGTATTACACCACCCTTGCCACGCACAAACGAGTTGGAGTAGTACTGGTGGTATTCGTTCTTCGAGTAGCGAGAGGGGGTTAATAAGGGGCGAGAGGTGGGGATGAGAATGATGTCTGTCGTTCGATGCAGAGAGAATGGACGGGTGAGATCGGGATCCTGGAGGATATGCCGCGGATCGGTGATGTGGCGGGACATCACAGATGGTTCGGGTGACAAACCGTCTATAATAGAGACATCATAGACAGTTTATAACAAAAACTGTATATGATAATAGGAGATATCACAGATAGTTCATAACAAAAACAGTCAGTGATAATGGCGTTACAAAGACAATATATCGGTACAATATAAATAGCTAGTATCAAAAGATAAAATAGCAAAATTTTATATGGCTTATATATACTCGTTTGAAAGGTTTTGACGGGATGTACAACTTTGCAATTAAGGCGAAACCCAAATTCCGAATGAAGATCAAAACGTTTGGCAAAAACAAAAACTTAAAACTTAAAACGCAAATTTAGGGCTAAAGATGGCCGATTTTGAGGGTCCTAGGGGGCGACTAGCACAAGCCGGCTATTTTTTTGAATCGGGTTCGTCGTTAGCTTTCCAACGAGTATAAGAACGTTGAAAATGGACACCGTATGCAAAAGTTATGCCCGTTTTACTAAAGGTGTCTCAAAACTGAATCCTATTTGGACTCAGACGGGAGATTATAAAATTTTGAGGGATTACGGGGTGGGAAACATACTATGGATGGTTTTTAATACAAACCATCTGTGATAACTACATTATCACGGATGGTTTTTAATACAAACTATCTGTGAAATATCACAGACGGTTTAAATAAAAAACCGTCTGTGATGTCTTGTATTATCACAGACGGTTTGTATAAATAACCGTCTATGAAAATATCATAGACGGTTATTCGTATAAACCGTCTGTGATACTTACAGCACAGACGGTTCCTAGGAACCGTCTATGATGTAAGCGTTCAGTTTAACCTCTTTTGTAGTAGTGGTATACACACACAAAAATAAATATGTCTAAAAAAATATATATATAACACCTCTGAAAAATGTACATACAATCTAGATAGACTTATATACTTATGTACTATATATACATACACTTGATTACGTGCGATACTTACTATCTTGTGAGATAGGATATAGAGTAACTACTTTGGGAGTAGGAAAATGGTCTAAAGGGCACAGGGGTCAAGAAGGACAGTGGCTAGCTGGTTATATATCTGTGTTCAATATGGCTTAAGCTTATGACTTAAGCTTATTTTTGCACTATTCATAATTTCGTTTTTTTTTCTGAATTTTTGACTTTTTTTGAGCTTTTTTGTCAGTTCTTTTTTTTTTCTCGTATTCGTTTGTGTTGTCTGTGATGGGCTAACATATTTTTTATATTTTTCAATTTTTTTAAATTTAATTATGTTAAATAAGCCTCTGTCAGCTACAGTGTTTTTTCAGCTAGCTACAGTGTTTTCAGCCATAAGCTTTCAGCTTTCAGCCGAACCGATCACCAGTATGGAAGCTTTCCACTAAAAAGAAATGCTAGTTTTTAACTCAAATTTAAAAACTTTCAAGTTGAATCCTAACTCAGCTTTATGAAAAATTTAACAGGTAACCTTTTCTATTATCTTTCTTGCAGAAGTGATGCGGGCACGACGATGTTGGAGCTTGTGGTCGTGGGAGGGCGTGATTGGAGGATTGTGGAGGCAGCGTGTGGGGATGATATATGGAAGTGTTTATATTGGTTTTTGCTGATTGATTTTGGTTGATAAATAGTAATTGCTTGTAAAGAAGTTTGTAGAGAGAGATATACTTACGTATGATTTTAGTCGATATAAATAAAATTACTATAGTGCTTATTACAATCGATTAGTAGACTTCGTCTTACAAAACACTCTGTTTTAATGTTAAATATTGTAGAAAATATATTTATTATAAAAAAATAGTTTTTAGAAGCCAAAACAAAACAAATAGGCAATGTATACGCAATGAGGCGGAATCCCGGGAGGGGCAAAGATCGATGCCTTCGATGTATGTTTGCTGCCGTCGCTCGGGGTTATTTACCTTAGATAATGCCGTATCTCGCTTGTGGTGGTTGCCAGGCTTGAACTGATGCCCACCGGAGGAGATCCAGCCAGGGTTTAAAATAATGGTAGTACCCTAATTTTTATCCCGCCTAGTTTGAAAAAATACAATTTTTTAATTTCAAAATAAGATTTATATACTTTTTCCTACTTTGACCAGTTTTTGCCTGATTTGACCAGTTTTCGTCTAATTTCAAATTTTGGATGACTTTTAAGAGGTTTTTGCCAATAACCTGTGAGAAACCAGACCCCCATACTTGTGGCGGCATTCAGACCTAAAACAAGAGCTACAACCCTGGAACCAGCAGCGATCCGCAAATTGGCTATTAATATATTAAAAGTATATAAATTGAAAATAATGTAATTGGATTCATTTTACAAAATACTTTCATATATATATATATATATATATATATATATATATATATATATATATATATATATATATGACCACGAAATGGGACACCGAGGTGCCGGGCACCAAACTCTCTGTCTTTAGATTGCTTTTAGATGTGTGCAAGTGCAACGATTATAATATTAGAATGAAAAGTCTTAATTACGAATGAAAATCTCAATCATGAATGAAAAGTCTTAATCACAGAGGTGTGTATATATATATATATATATATATATATATATATATATATATATATATCTATAGGACGAGTGTTTCATGCACCCAGATGACTAGGTATCCATATCAATACCTGTTGATTTGTATGGCATGATACAAATATATAGTGTTACGTTGGAGACTAAAAAAATAAAAATAGGCTTATACTATGGAACGAAAGATATTTGTTTTGTATCTCCCAAGTGCTAGTATGCTGGCCGCACCATTCCCATAGAATTTCTACCGCGAAATAAGGACAGGCGAAACACAAATATACAATTACCATGCTGAGACAAAGAAATTAAGGCGTGCCTGCCGTGCAACAGTACAACAGAACAAACCAAATTAATTACGAGCGGAAGGCCTTGCAGGAATATGCAGTAATGCATGCAATGCGTTTGATCGATCCATTCTGTCTCCCCTGTTACGTGATGGATCATGCATGTATGTACGTTGTACGTACATATATTATACAGCTGCCGGGGACCTGCATGTATGTACGTTGTACGTACATATATTATACAGCTGCTGCAAAAAGACGATGGACAAGTAGCAACAACGAAATTAAGGCACATGTACGTACGTGTGCCCACTGTATACACACTACATCTTGGGTTGGACGACGCGCCCATGCATGCATGCACGCATCACTACGGGAAACACGTGATTTGCCGAGTGCACAAATCTTTGCCGAGTGCCAAATTGCGCGCACTCGGCAAAGACTGATTTACCGAGCGCCGCACTCGGCAAAATATGGCACTCGGCAAAGATGCCTTTGCCGAGTGCTTGGAACTCGGTAAATACCTGCACTCGGCAAAGACTGTCTTTGCCAAGTGCTAGGCACTCGGCAAAGGTAGGCACTCGGCAAAGATTGGCAGGGCCTAACGGCATCCGTGGCGTCCTCTTTACCGAGTGCCTTCCGTTTGGCGAGGCGAGAGCCGGCCTACGTGGGACCACTCGTCGCCTTCCCGATTTACGGATCGGGATAGCAGGGTATTCGCCAACAAGGCGGCGCGGGTGACGGCCGAGATGTGGGTAAGTCTTCCTCGTACTACATTGCTCAGTACATCGCATTCATTGGACATTCTTGAAATAATGACTGGATACATCGCGTCTATATGCAGGATTTCTTCAGATGCCAGGAGGGATATTCGGCCAAGGCGGCTATTGTGGCTCATAAAGCCTGTTATAAACTCGTGAAGGACATGCATTACGAGGCGCGTCCGTGCCATCGTAACATACAACGCTAGCTACCTTGGGTGAAGATCAACAAAACTCAAGCAAGAAACATGAGGCTAACCCGGAAGACTACATGCGGTAAATATAGAACATTAATACTGATTTTTACGAGATTAAGCACGCTTAATTTGATCTTCTTATATGTTATATACTTGATGACGTGTAGGTGCCTCCGTGGTGGTGCGCCCAACATCTCCGATCTTGAGCACGAGATGGTGGACAAGTGGTGCGCCGAGTGGGAGGAGACGACAACGCTTGCGGGAGCGGCGTTTGATGATGCCGGTGCACCACACTATCAAGGCAACAGTAGCCTCGGCAATTCGCGGCTACATGGGTACGCGAATTCATTTCTTTATTATAACGCTCAATTCGCATAATTTCTAATCATCTTCTTGTTTTTTCGCGATCGTCGTCACATGGTGGCCGCCTTGCTCCCAGTTCAAGGCATGGGCTTTGGCCCACAGGGCAAGGCGACGTCCGACGTCGACTACAACCCGGAGGACCCGCCCTCGGTGTACAACAATGCGACCGTCCACGGCCGCCTCGGTGAGTACACATCGATGGCAAGGCGGTCCATGGGCCGAGTACGATCCGAGCACCGGGACCTTGATGGAGAAGTCGTCATGAGGGTGGGAGGAGGCAAGAAGCATGGGCGATCTTGGATTGGCGACAAGACACTCGACACGCCACTACTCCCACTCTCCCAGTTCGAGCAAGGAGCACGAGCTCAAGCCGGCCATTCACCCACGGCCGGACCTTTGCCTGATCCGGATGGAGGCACTCCGGTTATTTTTGTTTTATTCGTCGTTCATTAATTTTACATACCTTTGCTTTGCATTGTAACATTGGGGTGAAATATTGTAGGCCCGGTGGAAGAAGAGAAGAGGCTACGGGAGGAGATGGAGGCGAGGATGGAGGCCGATCGGCGGAGGAGTGAGGCCGGCGGCAGAGGATGACGTAGATGTTTCGGTGGATGCAAAGTCTTGGCGAGAGGATGGGTCAACCTCGCATCTGGAGCTATTCCTCCACCTCCTCCTGCAACTACTCCCGTGAGTTTCTAGTGGAGTATGAATGTTTAAGTTTGTATGTTCCTACCTTAAATCTTGTCTCACACATGCAATCTCTTTCTTTTGTGCAGAATCAATCGGCGGCTTCGAATAATATGCCTCATGACCCACCACATCAGTCGGGGTGACTATATGTGACTTGTGATATGTGATATGTGATATATTGTGACTATATGTGATATTGTGACTTGTGATGTGATATTTGGAGACTTGTGGTGATATATGTGATATATTGTGACTTGTGGTGATATATGTGATATATGTGATTACTTGTGGTGATTACTTGTTGATATATCTGTGATATTGTGATTTGTTTGTGTGGGGTGCAATAAACATTTAAAATTGGCAGTTTTCGGCCACTTTGCCGTGTGTTACACTCGGCAAAGGGAGGCTTTGCCGAGTGTCATGGTAAAAACACTCGGCAAAGAAACGTTTCTGGGCATTCTGGGAACGTACTATGCCGAGTGTTGTGATTTTGCCGAGTGTCATGGTAAAAACACTCGGCAAAGTAACGTTTCTGGGCATTCTGGGAACGTACTATGCCGAGTGTTGTGATTTTGCCGAGTGTCATGGTAAAAACACTCGGCACAGTTTCAAACTTTGCCGAGTGTTCTTACCATAACACTCGGCAAAGTGTAAAGATTTGCCGAGTGCCATTCCGTCCTGGCACTCGGTAAACGACGCCGTCACCGTGTTCCTTCCGTCCGCTACCCTTTTTTTTGCCGAGGGTCGTTTCGGCACTCGGCAAAGACTTTGCCGAGTGCTCGATGAAAAGCTCTCGGCAAAGAGCTCTTCCGTCGAAACTATGACGTGTGAGCTATCTTGTGGGTGGCACTCGGCAAAGACTTTGCCGAGTGTTTATCGTGCTTTGCCGAGTGCCACAGGCACTCGGCAAAGCTGCTGAACCCGGTAGTGCATGTTCTATGTAGGGCATACGTGTACGTCTTGCCGAGTGTTTATCGTGCTTTGCCGAGTGCCACAGGCACTCGGCAAAGCTGCTGAACCCGGTAGTGCATGTTCTATGTAGGGCATACGTGTACGTCGGTACGTGTACACTGTGATCCCCCGCCAAACAAGTGTTAGCGGCCCCGTTCGGGACAGCGTACGCGTTCGCTTCATAGGGCGCTTCCAATAGAAGATATTACAAAACAATGTTTATATATTTTACATCATATGAAAATAATTGCAGATATTACTCCTCTAATATAAAGTATCTATCAGTGAGCATAATCAATAAAATTACATACTCTGCCATGTTTCTCTCTCTCTCTTCTCTATTATCTATCCACTAATTTAATGTTATAGACATAACTATACTCCCCAATGCAAATTTTAGTTGTTTCTTAAGATTAGGTTGTGTGGCCAGCAATGTCTCATGCAAGAAATTGCTTTTTCTCTCTCTTTCTTAACAATTTGCCACATTATATCTCATTCTATGGATAACTAATTAATTCTATGGACATTATACATTGTGGAGCATTGGGAGTGTCTTTAATGCTAATTTTTCTTTTTTTCCTATTTCCCTCTTTTTTTCCATTGTATTATCCGTGGCGATGTAATGGTGGTTTTTATTTTTTTCTCTTTTTTGTTATTTTTAATTGAATATCTCAGAAAAATCTAACAATCGCTATAGTATCATTTCAATCAAAAGCTAAAAAATATTAGAAATTACCGAATTAAACAAGGCATATATTTCTTGTTATGATGTTGCGTACTAATGTGTCCAATTTACTGACCTTACAAGATAGTACTCTCTCCGTCCAACAATATAAGTTCTCACTTTTGAAAGTTATAAATCCATTGTAGAGATCAAATATGTAGTTCTTGTAATAATTTCATTATATACTTTTAGTTTAATGCTAAAAAATAAGTAAACAGTCGCAGTACATTCTCCACCGTAGCTACTATCCCCATCAACCTTGATAAGCTACCTTGTCGATTAATGCGTCTTTGTGTCCTCGTTTCTCTCGCATGCATGTGTGCGCCATGAATTATTCTGACCCTGCTGGGAGACCACTACTGATCCAGCTAGCTAACTAGCCAATTAACCTCATTCAGGCGTGCTGATTTAATGTGATGTTTGTTAGCACTTAATTCAGTATTTTTACCAAAAAGTTTACTAATATTAATTTCATTACTAGTGTAAATATGGTTTTGTGTAATTGGTCCAAAATTTTAAATTATTCAGCTACATGCATTTATAAAATGGAATATGTTCCTGATTTAATACTTGATCACGTCACAAAAGAGTGATGTTTCTAGACCTAAAGTTTGGTCATAAATATATTTATTGTTGGACCGAGGCGTCAAATACTCATAATCCCCATGTGTGTACTATACTAGTCTATGATCAGTGGGTAGTACACATATCCACAATATTGAAATCACATCTGTACGCATTGCATTCAGACAATTTACAACAATAGATCATATACAAACGTAATATATATCAAGTTTAAAACAAAAAGGCCAAATGGCCAAATAAACACAAGTACCAATAGAGTGTAGTGGAAGACAAGGTAAATAAATCAAAATATGTCCAGAGACATGCCATCCATTCCCCACAGACAACCGACAAGGATTAGGCCCTAGAATGACCCGCCGCTATACCTTTCGGTACCGGGCACAAAGTAATCTTTGTCGGGGATTATTTCTTCTTTATTTTCTGAGCAACAATTTAAGCAAGGTTAGGTATATTGTATACTCACCAAGACTTATAGTGTATCACAATATATTATATAAATACAAGGCTACACAAAGGATGAGTTTCTATGCTGCAAATTATTTTTAGCATACAGTAAGTTTTCATTTGCAATATTGATAGGTAATAATTTACAATGGAAATTTAAAGAGCAATTACTATGTAAGGAAATAAAAAGTATATAACTTTGAATAAGAGTAAATCACAGCCCTCCTCGGCTGTGATCAATGAATAAAATTCAGCCATAGACATAGTATATACGTCACAATATACCATCCAATCATTTCCAACAAAACTAATTTGTGAAAAATAAAAAATAGACCCAGTAAAGCATGCTCAATATCGTGAGTACAGCTATTTAAATAGTTTTACACTCTCGAGAGGTTGTACTGCTTTACCTATATGAGATAATCAGCTATTCTATCGACCACTACACGCTTCCTTAGACGTGCGACGAAGTGATTATCATATATCCTTTATATCATCCAGACCTAACCTTGCACTAGCCCGATGAATGACAAACCCTCACTTAGACGTGTTCATCCCCCAAGTGAGGCATTCACCATTGTATTGACAAGTTTTGGTCCCAACGCTTTAGTGAATAGAGCTCCTACGAGCATCCTATCCGATATGCTCTTACTACTGTAGCCTACCAAAATACAAGGTTATTCCTAGATAACTTAGTTAATTAAAGCCAGAGCCTATAATAGCATATGTGGTTATACAGTTAGACTTAGATGTGTGATAATAGAGTTTGGTCCTTAATCGATTTGGGCGAGAATCTCCCTCTATCTAGATGGAAGATTGTACTATCACATTGTTTAGTTTATATTATAACTTGCCCACGTCAAAAACTAGCTTTTTTATTTTATTTTTGTACCAAACTAACAGAGATTGCCCCTTTGGTCCAACCTTTCAAAATTGCCCATTTTCACTCATAATTTTTTTCCTGAATATCCAAACTTGGTGAGAACCAGAGAATAGCTAAACATCTAAACATTATCAATAACAATTATCCCTAAAAAGACATTAGCTACTGTCCGCATTGTATTCTAAGGGCTACAATAGTAAGATATTGAATTCACAAGGAGGAGCAATGTATATAAGTGAAAGTAACTACCGTTACCCACAAATATAGTGATTTTATCCAAAACATACACACATGCATAATATTCTTTGCAAACAACATATAATAATTGAAGTAATAGGATCAATATAGTCAAAGAGGGTGCTTGTCTTGCTTTGGTTGCTCAGAGAGTTGCTCGGGAATGTTCTTGTAGTTTTCTTGCATGATAGTATAGAATTGGTAAAACCAAATGAGCACAAATAAGAATCAAATAAATTCAAATATTTTTGCATATATTGATAGAGCATGATTTTAGAAAATTTAGAAACAAAAATCACTTAATTCGGAGTTCATATGCACAAGTTATTGCCATTTGAATTTAGCTTGATTTATAAAATCCTAAAAAAGGATGATAGCGAAGGCGTATTTACACTAGAGCATGCTTTCCTACTGAGAGAGTGAACTTCCTCTGAACTAAAAGCAGGTTTTCTTGTTGTATTCATTTTTCTAAATTTTCTTACATGTGAGCCACGCATGTTAGTCTCTCTAGTTTTAAATCATGTTTTACTTATTAAAACGCCGAGTGGGTCCCATATGTTAGTGACATATATTTTAAATCTCAGTTTAATTAAAAATACTTAACTAATTTTGGTAGGCCCACCTATCATTGACTGATTACATATAAACCTATCATTAGTGCTAACTAACTCCTCTTACATGTGGGGTCCACTCGCCAATAAGAGAGAGAGAGGTAGTGAGCCATGGTGGCTCTAGCAAGCTCACCAGTGGTGAGAGAGGTGATGACACGGTCTAGGGATAGGTAAAATGAAATGAGGGGACTACAACGAAGCTATGGGAGGTGGAAGCAGTGCTCGAGGTGCGGCGGCGTGATGGTGAGGAGTAGCGGTGGCTCTCGGTGTTGCGAAAGCTTCACAGAGGGGACTCACTCTCATGCTAAGGTGTAGTGTGCTGTGCTCAAGGAGTATGCGAATGGTGATTGAGGTTGGGCTCGAGGACCAATGGTCACCAGAGTGGCGACGTGAGGTCCTCCGTGGTGACGCCATGGTCGATCATGACAACGACCAATAAAACTATGACCCATTGGCCAAATTAATTAGCGCGTTAGCACCAGGGGGTCTGTAGGAGGCTCACCAAGGGTTCAGCTAGGGCGGAGATGGTTGGAGACAACTTGTCGATGGTGAGCAGCAACAACACAGAGGTGATCCACGGTGGCAGCAAACCTCAGTGAAGGAGGAGCTACGGGGAGTCATGTGTTAGCTTCCTAGTATAGGAGAGATGGTGTGAGAGCAAGGGATTGAGCCCACAGGAGATGCTTAAATCCTCGAAAATGGTAGTGACGGCCAGAAAAGCAAAGGAAGCTTGACCTCGGTGCTTCGCTATGTTTCAAAGCAATTATATGATCATGAGGCCTCAAGGGAGTGTAAGACATGTTGTGATGTGGTCAGAGGGGAAAGGAACTCACCGGTACAACTAGTTTGTAGTGGTGCAGGGGAGTGAGCTTTCCTATCTTGGAGAAGACGGTGTGGTTTCAAGTTGCCGAGGCTTTGATTGCGACTACAAGCAAAAGAAAGCATCAGAGAGGTACATAGATAGCTCAGAGAGGGAATGTCGTGGTTAGGGAAGCTCACCAACGGTAATGGCATCTCAGAATAGGCTCGCCAGCATCGAGAACAATGTGTGCATCCTCAGTGATTCAGAGAGATAGAAGATCAGGGAATGCATGAAAATGAACAAGTGTGCGAGCTGAGGAAAATGGTGATGCTCTTAGTTGGTCTTAAAGATCTGTAGGCATTGCGGTCAAGGGGGAGAGAGGCCACGGATGCTCGTGGTGCATCTCCTCACATAGATAAGGGAGAGATGCACAGCGATGGGATAGCATAGCATAGTGTGAGCTGAAAGCATGTCCAAGCCTTCGCTTACTGTGAAAAAGGGAGATTTGGTTGGATTTCTTCCCAGCAACTTCGGCGATAGGGCGCGGTGTCTACTCGCAAAGCCATTGGCAAGGAGGGGCTATGGGGGAGCTTAGGTGGCTGTGGTGGGTGCGAAATGTAGCAGGGTCTCGCCAATCAGCAACAAGGAGCGAAATGGAGGAGAGGGAGAAACGGGTGAGGTTGCACGTAGGCGTGGCCACAGTGGCGAGAGGTGGAAGACGCAGGCTGGCAACTGGGGCTGAGGCTTCAGTGAGAGAGAGAGGAAGGACGAGTGAGTGGCGTAGAGTGGGCAGGTGCTGTGTGCAGGAGAAATGGACCAAAGCCAATTCGGTCCAAGAAGAAAAAGGAAATTAATTTTTGAAATTTTATTTCGGCTGATCATTTTGAGAAATTTTTAGATATAGAACAAGAGTTCCAAGAATAATAAAATTTTTTATGAAGGCTATAATAAAGTGTAGATTCCTGCATAAATTTTCTAGGATTTTATATGCTTTAAATTTCACTACAAAATTCTTTGAAAGCTACTATTTTGTTCAAAATGTACTATTTGAATTGGGAAAATTTTAGAAACATGCTTAAAAGTATTCCAACATTTATTTACAGTACATTGAACTTATATTTGTGTTTTTAGGATGTTACATTAGTGAAGTACAATGAGGAAATAAGGCATTGGGTTATACCTGTTATGCAGAACTCTCTCGTTTAACTCACTGATCACTTGTTCAGGGGGATGACTTCGTTGTATATGTAGAGGTTCCTGCGAAGTGGTCCTAGGAGTGGTCATAGATATAGTTGAAGAGGTCATAGTGGTCGTAGCGGCCTCTACCTCATGAGTGGTCGTAGGAATACCACTTGAAGGAATGATCATAGAGGTAGTCGTAGGTGTCGTAGAGGTGGTCATATATGTCATACAGTGACTCAGGAATTCCCTGTTGTCGTCGTCAGAGTCATAGAAGATGTCCTAAAATTCATCTGAGACCTATATACCTACATTGTCGGGTCTAGCTCCAGGACCAGCTTCATCAAAAGTGACCTCGCAGGTCTCAACAATTTTGTTAGTTTCTAAGTTGAGGACACGATAGCCTTGAGCGTGAACTGCATAACCAAGAAACATGCCATCTAAGGATCTAGATTCAAATTTATCAAGATTGCCATGTTTAAGTATGAAGCATCGACATCCAAACACCCTCAAGTGAGAAACATTAAGAGAATGACCAAACCAAATCTCATATGAGGTCTTATGCAGTTTAACTCGCAAGAATACTATATTCAAAATGTAACAGGAAGTCGAAATAGTTTCCAATACTTCGTAGGTGTAGCTTGTTCATTTAACATTGTTCTACCCATCTGAATCAAAGTTCTATTCTTACGTTCGACCACACAGTTCTGTTGAGGCAATCGAGCTGACGAAAATTGATGGTCTAAACCCTTTTTAGCACAAAAGAAGCAAATGATGTGTTCTTGAATTCAGTAATATTATCACTTTCTCTAAGTGCTCCTAGAACTTCATTAGTAAGTCTAAGAGCTAGCCCTCGAAAGTGACCGAAAGCTTCGTCCTTAGAGGCCATAAAATACACCCAAGAGTATCTAGAGTAATCATCAACAATAATAAGAACATACAATTTACCTCCAACCAACTGAACCCTAGTAGGATCTATTGTGTCCATATGCAACAATTAACCCAGAGAATCAGTCATAAAAAGAGTGAGTAGAGGATGGACGATGAGACCATCCTGCCATGACAACAGGTGAACAAATTAGAACCATTGATTTTTCAATCTTAAGACTAGGAATTTCTCTAACCAGATTCAAATTACTAAGCCAAGCAAGATAATCAAAGCCAATATGAGCTAATCTATGGTGTTAGAAGAATAAATCTTTAGAGTCCGAAGAAATAAGACACCTAAGATCAGAAGAAGCTAAATGCAAAGTCACCCTTAAACAAGCGACCAACTCTACTAATTTTGCATACAAGATCACCAGATTAATTCAAAATACAACATGAATTCTTTTGAAAGTTCACCTCAAGATTATCGTCCACCAACTATGAAAATGAAAGCATGTTATAGCTTAACTTACCAACAAGAGTAACGTCCTTTAAGATGAACTTGTCGTTGATGCGCACGATGCCTTTAACAAAAATTTGTCCTTGAGAGTTGTCCCGAAAAATGATCATCTCATCACCGGGGGCATGAGTGAGGGAGGAGAATGTAATACCCTGAACGTCATTTCGGCGTCGGCTTTAAAGTAATCGCGGAGTCGTCGGATTTTTGGTAAATCACGGGAAGGGAAAATAAAAATTGTGGAATGGCATATGAAAAAACTCTAAGTGGGCTGCCTGGAGGGTGGGCCTACCACCTTGGGCCATGCAACCCAAGGGGTGGCCGCACCCCCCCTTTCCCCCCTAAACCCTAAGCCGCACCCCCTGGCCGCCACCCTCCCCCCAATTGCGCCTCCATCTCCTCTCCCCTGCTGTTGTCCATTGGTGCAAAGGAGGAAGCGAGAAGAAAGGAAGAAGAGAAGGAAGAAGAAGAGAGGGAAGAGATGAAGAGGAGGAAAGAAGAGGGGTGATCCCAAGGGATCCCCTAGGTAACTTTTCCTAATCCCAAATCCTTCTGTTTTTAGAGTAACTAGGGTTCTTGACATGGGATTAGAAGGGGATTAGCAAATTGATTATTCGATTAGTGATTTTCTGCTGTCTGTGCGTAGTCAGATTTGTGCAGCGCGACTGTTTGCGCAGAGTAGGGCATCGAAACGATTTTTCCTGCTGGTTGGACCAAAAGAAAAATTGTAGAGGACGACGAGGTCTATTTTCTATATTTTTTCCAGAATTTTAGACCGTGAGATTTGGGCGCAATAGAGTTGGGAACCTTTCTGTTTGGCAGAGGTGCAGACTGAGACAGATTAATTTTCTGGTGTAGTTTCAGAGTAGTAGATGATTTTTATGATTTTATCTACAGTTATGAAAATTGTAGGGAATTCAATAATCTAAGTAATGTATAAAAATCACAAATTTTAGTACTTTGTACAGAAGGTATTATGCGTTAGAAGTTGACTGGCCTGGTTGAAGAAACAGGGCATGTCCTCTGTTTTGCACGTTAAATTACACCATGTTAGCAGTGAAATAAAATTTAGTGGTATACTTGAAAGTTGAAGATATTTCAGTGTAGTTTCCAGAAATATATCACTTGCTATAAATGGTTTAATAGTGTTAAAGATACAAAAATATTAAGCAGAGCTGCTACAGCGGGCCGAGTGTAGGACCGTTAAGCGGAGAGGTTTATGTGTGGGTATGGGGTTTAGCGACATCTTTATTTCTTAAGACGCGATTCCCTTGCTATAATATTGTGCTGAGCGGTACTTCTGGACAGGTGGCTACGCTCCTGATCGCGCGTGATTGCTTTGCTTCACCGGTAGTGTAACATCCTGAAAACTTAGAAGAATTGTATAATAAAATGTTGTGAAATATTCTGTAACACATTATGTTGAGTTGGGTTCTAAAATATTTTTCTGAAAAACTTCAAGGAAGAACCCACATGTTTTATTAATAGGGAATTCTAAATTTGAATTCGAATCTGAAAAGATGATCTATAATAAAAATTTACAAAAGTAACATAAATAAGTTTGTCAAAGTGCCAAAGGAATATTTGTACATAAAATAGTAATATCATAAAATTTGTAAAAGAAAAGAGGAGAAAAATAAAAAGGAAGAGAAAAGGATCCAGTTGTGGGCCCAAAGTTTTTAAATATAAAGGCCACCTCAGTGGGGAAATACTTTTGCCAAACCCAAAAATATGTCTAGGAATTTCTGTGAATTTTCTAGAATTTTTGGTGGTAATTTAATATTTTTTCGAGTTATATTATGCTCTCTAGCAATTCTGGAAATTCAAAATCGAAAATAAAATCCAAAACCCTGACCCCGGCCGACGCGTGGACGGACCGGATCCGCCCACGTCGCCCCCGGATCCGCCCTCCCTCTTCCCCGGGCCGACGCGCGTTCGGTCCCGATGGCGCCACGTCCCACCCGGCGCCATCTCGCCGTGATGCCGCCGCCGCCGCTCTCTCGCCGACAAGCGGGCCCGCTGTCGATGGCGCTCCCCTTTCTTCCTCCTCCTCCGCGCGCCGGACCCCTCCGCCACAACCCGGCGCGGCTGTGCGGAATCCGTAGAGGGGCGGCATGGGAAGGCCCGCGACGCCGCCCACGACCCGCCACACCCCCCGCCGTGGTCGGTGCCGACAAGCGGCCGCCATGGCACCGCCGTGTCCCATGGCGGGTCCGCCGTGGTGACCCACTCCGGTCGGCTATAAAGCCGTGGGTCACCTCAAGCGGATCGCCATGCTTCCCCATCCTTCCACCGCCTAATCGCCCCGCAGACCACCCAGCGCCGGCGATCCTATTTCTTCCCAACTCGGCCGTCGGCCCCTCGCGACGATTGCATCGATCCTCACTGTGGGAGCTCGATTCCTTGCTCCCACACCACCCCATATCGTCGCCAAGCTTTTCCCGGCATCTCCCGAGCTCGCCGTCGACCGTAGCTCGCCGGCGCCGTAGACCTCCCCGAGCCGCCGCTGCTGCTCGTCGCCGACCCACCCGGTGATCCCGACCCTCCTCGACTCGGCTAGAAGCTTCACCACGGTGCCGACAGCGTTTTGCACTCCGGACTTCGTCGGGCCTACCTCGCCGGCGACAACCGCGCTTCCCTCGGCCGGCCACCCGCCTCGCCCCCTCGCGGTGCTACCTCAAAGGGTATGCGCCCTTATATGGTTGAGATCTTGTTGCTAGCCGGTGGCTAGCGCCTTGACCTCTTCCCCGGTTCCCTCGGGCGTTCGAGCCCCGCTCACGCAGGCGCTGAGGTTGAGCCTTTCTTTTAATTTCCCGCGGTGGGCCCCACTGTCGTGGTGCCTCTCTGATGGGCCCCACTGTCGGGGTCACGCGAGGCGGGCGTGAGCCGCCTCCGGGCCCCACCTGTCGGGGGCAGCGGCGGGCGTGAGCCATGCTGCCGGGCCCCCGTGTCGGCCCGCGTAAGCGCGGTCACTGACAGTGGGCCCCACCTGTCAGGTTTTATTAATTTTGAGATTTAATTAAACCGAAAGTATTCAAATGTGTATAACTTATTCATTTTAGCTCCAATTTAGTGAAACCAATTTCTAAATTCATCTAAAATCAAGGGCTACATAATAGAACCAGAACCAACATTTTTGAAGCTTGTACAAATTTTATTGTGTTATTTGATTGTTGTGATGATTTTTATCTAAATTTTCGCGCGTATAAAACGTAGCTTTCGAGGCCCAGGAAGAGGAAGTGCCATTGCTATAGACTCCAACACCCGAACCCCGACCTTTGCATCCAAGGCGAGTCAATGCTTTGATCATTTTGAGCCTATGTTTTCAGTAAAGTATTTTGGTTTAAGTATTACAAATTGCATGCTTATATTTCTGTTGCAATGCATGTTAATTTCAGATTTTAGATATATGCCCATGTTCTCTTAGTCTAATATACCTCATTTGCAATATGCTTGATTAAGTGATCATTGTCACCCTAGTAAAAGTAATAACGCTACAACGCCTTTGAAAATAAGTCCGTAACTATATGCCATGCTTAGAACTGCTTAGATATTCATGGGCATGAGAACGCCCAAGCATCACTTTCAAACATGTGAGAATTTTGTTGGGCGGTCATTGTGATGATGGTGGTATATGTTGGTACTGAATACTTTCTGTCCCCAAAAATCCTACATGCTTAATTATCTGGGCGGATGGTTGAAGGGTGTGAGTGTTGAATGGTGCCGTGATAGCACAGATTTGCGATAAAGTGGTGCCGTGATAGCACAAGGGGATCGTGGTAGAACCGCCCAGATAGCCAATAAGGACTGAATCTTGTGATGACCTCCCACGGTACAACAAGTACAACCACATGCTGGCAAAAGTGTAGGCAGGGCTAACTAATTTGCATTGACTTAGTAAGAGTTGCGTCGGTGTGAACACGGACGGGTAGAGGATGGCCACATCCTCCGGCGTGAGGCGCAAGAGGGGCTTCGGAAGGGTGGTCGTGCAGGAGGAAGTGGAAACCTTAGCGGTCGTAACTCTGCTAGGAAAATGCATTGTAAAAGCCCTGTGATAGTCTACTCGACTGCATGGCTAAGGAATCATGTGGGGCAATGAGTAGATCTATCTCATGTGGGTAAAGTGTACACACTCTGCAGAGTCAAAACTATTCGAATAGCCGTGCCCACGGTCAAGGGCGGACATGGGAACTTAACTGGATATAGTTCTGTTTCAAAAACTTTGGGAATGGAAATAGAAAAGCGGAGGGCAGAGAAAGGCCATTATTTGAATTGTCCTGGGTGTCGTCCCAGTGGTAAAGTAAGCGGTTATAACGCTGAAGGCATGGTATGAGGAGTAGAGGCCATGTAATGGTGGATGGTCTCTGATTCTATAGAAATAAATGTATATGTTATGAAGTATCATGTTTAAAATCCAACTGGCTAGGTCTTAGGGAACTTTACGTATTATGGTTCAAAAAGCACATTTCAGCAAACAAAATAACCTGAGCCTTCCCTTGTTGAAAGCCTTGCATACTACCTACTGCATTCTGTGTGTTGACTTGCTGAGCACGGTGGTTAGTGTGCTCACTCTCGCAAAAACCAAACAATCCAGATTCGGGAGCTCAAGATCTGTATGCCTTCGAGGAAGCACCGGCTACAGATGGAGGGGATCACGCCGAGAATTAAGACGAATAGTCCGCGCTTAGAACCTTAGGCATCTAGACTAAGGTGTGGCCTCATCCAGATATTATTAGAGCCCTAGTAATATTTGTATGACCACTTTTGCCCTCAGTCTTTGCTTGTGGTTTAAAGGCCTACTTTGTATCACTTCCGCTGTTGGACTTTTGTAATGTGAATATTGGCCTGCTTGGCCCTACTGTAACAACTGCGCCTTTGTGAAGGCCTAACTTCGCCTATGCTATGTAATAAAAATTATGGCTTGTTGTGAATTCAGCGCTGTATGAAATGATTCAGCAATGTATCTGTGTGCATTGTCTACTGATCCAGGGAATAATGCGGTAAGGCACAGCAGATTCTGGATTGAAAAATCCGGGTCTGACAGGTAGAGGCAAGTAAATGTAGTGGATGTGCTACCGCTTAACTCGTTATTCATACTACTTGCAATCTACATGATTCTCGTAATTTGAAATGTTATGCCATGGTTGCATGTTTTCTAAATGAGGTTGTGGTAGCAAAATAATAATCAATTGATATGCTTTGGATAAGTTGCTTGTAGTCATATGGTAATTTGTTTAATGTGCCAAATGCGGAATATGAAAATAAATACGTGGTGGATGTGTTGATGTTTCCTTGAGGTTAAATCCATGATGATCATGTTGATGCTCCTTTGAGGTCGGAACTCTTGTGGTTTATAATTATCATATCATTCATAACATGTCATGACATTTGCATTGTGGATGTCACCGCTTATAGCCGCGACCGTACCGGTACAGCATCGTACATTGCCGTAGTACGATGCACACTCTTACCTTGTTGGACAAGGGTGCAGTGAATCATAGCATGCACATGCATTTAATTGTGGATGGAATACCTACATTCATATGCCAACTGATTAAAAACTTATGAGGCATGACTCGTGGGAGTCTGTGGTGGTTAAATGAATGTGGACGTGAATTGTGGTTGTGGTTGTGTGGTAACATAAATATTGTAGTATAATTGTTTGTAGTTTGAATAGCCTATTAAACAGTTTGCTTGCTGAGATTTTATCTCACCCTTGTTTTTCCCCCTACAGGTGATCCTTGAGCATGCATGGGAAGGGTAGAGCGGCACCACCTTAATGCACTTGGTTCATTGATTTATGCTGTAATAAAGTCGAAGGGATTCTAGCCATTTGCCTAGCTATCTCATCGATGTTTACTTTAACTTAATAATGTTAAATTTGTGAACTATTCTTTTGGTTAAAATGTTGGAGGATGATTTTAATTGTTGAATTGTTATTACTATTATGTTCCCTTAGTTGGTTATGCTTCCGCTTAACTTATCATATTTTAGGAATTATTGCCAATTTATTTTATCTTGTATTTTGGCTAGTTGTGGAGTGGTTTTAATGGCATCCCAGAGTCAATGAGCCATATTTCTCCTTCCTCTTGCGACAAGCATCTAAAGCACGAACAATCGTCGGTACCTTAGTACTGAGTTGACAATAAGGATTTAGGTATCCAGTACTGAGGTACTCGATGAACAGGAGAAAAAGTATGCACTGATAAAGATTTAAGTGAAGTGTTAGCATTTAACATATTTCGACCAGGCAGTCGATGAATAGCTGGTTCGACCACTGGGCAGTTTGACCTCCTCAGTAGAGCTAGTCTGACCGCATGGATGACACTGGTCAAAAATGATTTGACCTACTACGTAACAATGGTCTAACCACTGACTAGTCTAATCGAGCAGAAAAAACTGGTTGAAAGTCTCTTGAGAAGATGATCCGACTATGGGAAACAACTTGTCAAAAATCATGTTTGCCCACTCTGGTCCGACCATGGGTAACACCTGGTTGAAAGTCTTGTCCAGCTATGCTAGTTCGACCATAGGAGACAGCTGGTCGAAAATGCTTCCTCATCCCGTCCTTCTTCTTTTTCTTTGCACTTCTATAGCAAAATTGAACCAAATGACCATCTATACCACAATGAGCGCATTGATACTTGATTTGATGAAAAGTTGTATCTGTTGAATTCACAACACCCACTTTGGTAGAGGATTCCTTGGCTATACCAGTAGATTTAAGCATAATTTGTTTTGGTCCAGATTTTACTTCAATTTTTCCAGGTTCGAGTACCTTGAAAACTTAAGGTGGATTATTCTTAGTACGCTCAATGAAATTAAATCCTAGATCATGTTTTTTCACACTAGTTTTTGACTTGTCTAAGATCATATTAAAATTCTTTTTACCAAAAGAAATCCTCTCTAGAGTGTTCTTAAGGTACTCGTTTTCTTTGGATGGAGATGAACAGGAAGAGCACTTAACAGATTCATGAGCAAGATATTCAGAAGCACTAGACTAAGCCAAACTTTCCTTTTTAGCAAAGTCATTAAGTTGTCTAGTCAATATTTCTATTTCAGCGTTACGCCTAGGGCAGTTAGAGCAAGAAAGTGTTTCATGATACAACATTTATTGAATTGATTCATGAGATAAAATTAAGTCTAGCTTGCAGCAAATCACACATAGAACATGATCTAGAAGAATTATACTTAAGCTTTTCAATTTTATTATTAGCAAGTTTAAGTTTTCCATCACAAGAATTATATGCCAAATTTATTTCTTAAAGTTCAGTAGTTACATCTCTAAGTTGAACCAGATTTGTTGCACTAACTGATCTAGCAGTCTCTAACTCACCATATATGACTTGACAAGATTCACAAGAATCATTTTTAGGAATAGATCTCTAAGTCTATTAATTTCATCATTCAAGATTTCAACTACTAAATTGTTTTCTTTCAATTTCTTTTTAGTCTTTTTAAGTTCAATAGCAAGCTTAATCAATTCATCTTCAAGCTGATCATATGATGGTCTTACCTCACCAGGATATTGTAGTTGTCTTCACTTTTATTGCTTGCTATGGACCACATGCCCGTGAAGTCGTCCATGTTCTTCTTCTTGCCTTTGTCATCATCTTCATCGTAGTCGTCATTGTCGCAGCTCTCAAAATCACCATCACTTAGATCAAGGTGCATGATAGTTGATCAAACCTTTTCAGCAACCTTGCGATGGAAATTGCAACCCTTGGTGTTATTATCCTTGAATGGCCAACGATGATAGTTCTTGCCTTCCTTGATCACTTTCCTTTGGAGCTTGTGACCTATCTCACCACACTCGAAGCACCTGATAAAGCCTGCAACGCCACCTCGCTTCCTTGCATTAAGATTGTTGGGTACTATGTATGCTTGTGAGGAGATTAAGACCAATTGCTCTTCAGGGAGCTGCTCAGACAAGGAAACACAAGACAATACACTCGATGAAGCAGGCTGCATGGGATTAGTCACTAGAGCTAAAGATGAAGATTTATCAGTCTTAGATGGCAAAGCTTCTATTTCATAGGTTTTCAATCTAGAATACAGATTATCTATGGTTAGAGTATCTAGATCTACAGTTCGATTAATAGTCGTGATGACCATCAACCCCTCTGAACCTAAAGACCTTAAAATTTTAGTTACATTATCTCGATCAGCAAGAATAACACTAACTCTGTGCAAGTTGCTCACAATCTTCTCAAAACAAGTAAAATAATCATATATAGATTCACCAGGTTTTATAACAAAATTCAAGTACTCCTATTTATAAAGATTCTTATGCACTTTATTAATCTTAGTCGTTCCTTCATGATAATCATAAAGAGTTTTCCAAATTAAGTGGGCAGAAGCAATATGAGCTACATGATCAAATTCTTTATAAGAAATCCCTTAAAAAAGCAAGTTATAAGAATGAGCATTTAAATCAACATCTGTATTATTATTGGTCATAACATTAGCAAGAACCATATAAGATTTAGAGATTTTTTTCCAGACATCACTACCTTAAGCCTCAATGTAAACTTGTATATGACACTTCCAAAAAGCAAAATTAGTATCATCTAGCATGGGGGATAATTCACATACATCTCTGATTCCATCGCTACCTGCTCTGATACCATTTGTATGATCGACTACTACAATCAGAGGGAGGAATGATCGTCGTCGCTTTTTGGAGTCTCCTAATAGTTGATGACGCTTTCGACCACTCGATCACCCACTGTGCTCAACCGCTCACTCAATTGACCAATCTATTCAACTGCTTCACTCGAATACTTTGAACGTGGTCGCAAGATCCAAACCACCAGTAATCACTAGTGCACTTCAACAAAACATTAACCAGTTTGATTCAAGACTATCTTTATTGCTGGAATTTCGTGGATTTACAAAGTGCCCTCACAAGCACCCCTAAAATCCCTAGCCAAAAACTAAAGCCAAAACCTTCTCAAAACTCTGTACAACCGCACAAGCTGTCTCCCCGAAAACCCTACAAAAACCACTAAAATCCACATGTTAGCCCTTAGCCTTTTCTTACTTTTATAGGATAACATCCAAAATGTGCCTACCTCAAACATGGACTCAAAACTGTAGCACTGACCTCTCAGTAAAACAAGTCTAACAACCATGCACCGCTTGGACAGATCACTGGTCCATCAGACATGAGTACTCAAGGTACTTGAAGATCACTAGAATTGAAGCACTCGTACCAACCATGAAGTCTAAGAGTATCGATCGCGAGGTATACAACAACCAATTGAAAAACCTAAGACAATGACAGCCAACTGCAAAGTCTATGACTACTAAACACAAAGTTTTCGACTATCAAGTACCAAGTCTTTGACCATCTAAAAGCACTATAGCTAACAAGTTTATGATCGGTTCACTATTCGAGGTTGAAGCTACAATTGCCTATTTTGGTCATTCTGTAGTGATAGAAATACCATGGTCAAAGTCTGTCGTGGTCGTTCTCCATGGTCGAAGCCATCCTAAAAACTCAAGAACAGAAGCGCATCGGCCAGAACTTTTCTAAATGCAAATTCCAATAAAACCCAAATGTCAATTATTCATCATTAACACAATGCACAACCACCACATGGTCTAACACTTGCTTTGGTGTTGGCTTCCAATTCTGAACTTTATAACTCAATAGCTATTAGAGTAAATGATCATTGGATACTTGAGAGAAAATTTTGAAGGCACCATTTACAAAGAATTCATTTTTGGACACAAATTCTTCACAACTTGACCCACATTAGCTTAAGCATGCATTATACAACATATATGCACTGACCGAAGTCAAACCAAATTAACCCGCGACCAAAATTCCCAAAATCTCATTGTTCAGCTGAAATAACACAACCGCCCGGTCAAACTGCTCATACTAGCCGATTAGACCGCTAGCATTGGTCAGTTTGATCAGTGGCTGGTCAGACCACCAGGTCTGCAAACTAGTCTAAAAAACTATAAATTTGCCAAATCCATGTCCTGACTCCTCCAATTTGGTAATGGTTCATTACAACAAAAACCTTTTCCTTCTCACATGGTCCTTCACTTTTTTGGTTGTTGCTAACAATGCGTTGGCTATTGTTTGAGTATTAACGACCACTTCTTTCGTCTCAGCATAGATCACATTTATATTAGAAAATAGCCCTAGCTATTGAGTGGGTTGTTTTGGGCTTATGGCTTGACTTTCTACAGTAACAAACTTCCAATAGATTGTTTTTTTAAGGTACAGTCTACAAGTCGATTGTAATAGATACTATCCCACTTCATCTATAGCTTGACTTTCTACAGTAACAAGCTTCCAAATAGATTGTTTTTTTAAGGCAGGGTCTACAAATCGATTGTAATAGATACTATCCCAACTTCATCTATATCAGTCAAAATCGCACGCGGTATTTCTCTTCATAATATCTCTATATCGACTCAAATCGCATGTATCCCTCTTCGTACTCTCTCCCATAAACATTTAGAATTCAAAATTTTAAGCAAAAGCCAAAAGCCACAACCCAAAAGAACCCACTCATTTGGTCCCCGTTCATTGCTTAGAAACAAAGACATAATTCCTATTCCGTAAAAACATCCAAGATCCTATTACGTAAAAACATCCAAGATCTATAGCATGGAACAAAAATTATATTATTGCATCCGAAATGTACAATTAGAATGTATACATATCTATATACATGGAAGTTTATTCCAATGAAATTTGTGCTCTAGCTAACAATAAAAAGATAGATAAAGGGTCTGTTCTTTTGGGCTTTTGAAATCAGCTTTTGGCTTCTGCTATAGTATCTAACTTTCAAACGGAGTATTTTCTGAAGATAGGGTCTACAAGTTAAACGATCTACACGTTAAAAGCCTAACATCTGTACCAACCAAAATCGCAAGTGAGTATCTGTCTCTCCGTAATCTGTACCATAAACAGTCAAAATTCAAAAATTTCAGCCAAAAGCCATAAACCGCAGCCGAAAAGAGCAGACCCAAAGCCATATAAGACAAAAAAATTGTTGCAGGCTTGTAGCGCAGTAAATTGTGTTCCTTCTCGGCAGGCGCTTGATGTGGTTAGCTCATAGTCAATCTTGCATCCATCCCCTGTAGTGTTGTATTGCTTCCAAAATACGTTCAAAAACTGCATTGCTCCAGCTGTTTGTTTTTTGTTGAACCACTGGTGCACAACAGGTCATTATAGATGGTTCAAAAATATTATTATAGATAGTTTCATGAGTCGTTTGAGTTTATGGGTCAGTTGTAATACGAGGTCATCACAGACGGCTTTCAAACCGTCTGCGATGCAGACTATCACAGATAGTTTTTAGTAAAAATTGTCTATGATAATCGACTATTACAAACGGTCTGTAATAGAAACCATTTGTGATATATGATTTATCACAGACGGTTTCAACTACAAACCGTCTGTGATAGTTAACTATTACAGATGGTTATGAGTTAATAACCGTCTGTGATATTCTTTTTTATTCCTAAATCTATTTCTGTTTGTTCGCTAGCATCAGAAAATGCTAGCCATGTCCTCTAAAATAAGCAGATCAACATAGTATATATATACATCTAATTCACATTCATTCATTTCAGAAACAAGAACATCTATTTCACAAATCAATTAACAGAAATGAAATACAAATACTGTAACACCCCAGCCAAACAATGACCTAGAATGCTACTAAATTAAGTAATGTAACAAAGATAAACTAAATACGACTCACAAAATTTTGGCAGAATCTCTCTTGTATAGTTGTCTATGTCAGAGGTTTCAACAAGCAAATTTAATAAAGATGGATAAACCAACATGTAATATGATTAAGACTAATTGACTATATGTTACTAGGACATACATAGAAACTAGCATCTAGAAATAGAACAAGAGCATCATAAAAATTCTATTCATTTATTACAGTTTAATTCCAGCAAGCAATAATCATAAAGGTACTTAAAGTAATTCATTCATCTACTAATTAATTTCTTCCTTTATTTCCATTATGGGTAGATTGTGCAAAGTGCAACAAGACTAATCCTTCTTTTCCCCGTGCATGCCAATCCCATAAAGGTACCTAAAACACAACAAACAACAAGGGTGAGTCCAACGATTCAGCAAATATAATAAATGGTATCAACAGCATACATGTACACTATTCTATAAGAACATCCAATAGTTACTTATAAACATATGCTATGCAATATGCTCAACAATATCTTTATCTTTTCTCTTTCTCTTTTGCATTTTACCGGTAATGCAAAGTACGCATCCGTCGATGCACACTCATGCCTATACCATCAGGTACTGGGACTAATTGCCCATACTCCGCAAGTATGGGGACCTAAGCCCATGCTCCTCAAGCATGGGGACCTTTAGCTCGTCATCAACATGATGAGGATCTCAGTAGTTGCTTGGTCATCACGTGACCAAGACTTCAATAAGCCAACATGATGCATATGTATGAAAGTCTCCATTTAATAAGAAAAAGATGTGCATCCACAACAACTTTGCACAAGGAAGAACTATCTATGCCACACTGCCCACAATCATGGACTTCATACTTTTCAAACAACCATAAACATTACCAAATACACCTTCATCACAATCATGAACACACAATTGCTCATAATATATATCAAACTTTGACATTCTATAACATCTATTATATCCTTCATTATACTTGCCTTAACCGCGAGAAAACGAGTGACGTGCAGAAGGTGCTGCCCCTGGGACCAGTCCACCACCTGAATAATAATTATAATGCATGCTAATATAACAGTAGTGGACCTTAGACTAAATAAAAACAATCATGAACTCGAGAAAATGTCTAACTCGGTTCCAATCCCCAAATCCTACTGGTCGATCTGCCCCCTCTATGGACAGTCAACTTCAAAAATCTATATCTATTGATACGGGAGTCCAATAAGATGTTCTTAGACTTTCTGAAAAGGAAATTAAATTATCCAACTAAACCTAGTTGGCTAACCTCCTTGAATCGGCCAAATTATACCCGCACAAGTCAGTTTTCTAAAACATCAATTTCACGTCGAGTTCTCTGGACATGCTACTAAAAATACCATAACTGTGAGCACGAGTGTCCAAATCATGAGTTCTTGAGTTTTCTGGAAAGCTGAGACAATGATCTACAACTTTTATTATACTGAGTTCCTCTGATTCTCCTTTTGTCTAATCGCCCAACCCACTTTGCCAAAACCTGACAGAAAACCCATAAATCTGTAGAACAGTCCCACTAATAAAATCATAACTTCTGCTACAAAGGTCCAATGACATGTTCTAGCACTTCACGGAAAGATAGCAACGTACTCTACATTACTTAGGAGACGTCCAGAGCTGAATCCACACGAAACTACCCCAAAATGACCGTCTAACGCAATCTGTCCTAAGCAGACAACAATACCGACATTACTACAACAATTAAATATGCATCTAACCGGGGGAAACGGAGGTTACTTTTGACGAACTACTGAAGAACACGATGAACACCACGCGATCTCTCTCTCTCGCTTTCTTTTCCCTTTTTCCCCTTCATCTTCTTCTTCTTCCGGGTCAAAAATACCTCCTGGCGATCGATCTCCTTCCTCCGCTCGATCGACAGCAAAAGGGACCTTCTTCACCAGCAGCAGGGGCTTCAATGGAGGATGAGGGGCTGCTGGATAAGGTGGAGGCGCAAGGGGGAAATGGAGGCGGCAGCCACAAAGGAGAAAGATGAGGGGGTAGGGGAGGCGGCTAGGGTTTGGGGGAAGGGCGCCTCCCCCCTTTTGGCCGGCCACCTCTTGGGCCTAGGCCCAGGCCCAGGTTGCCAGGGTTTTGCAGAAATCCCCCCTAAAAATCCCTGTTAAACTCTTTTCTATATGGTCCTTCTTTCCAATCAATCGATTACCTCTCGAATCACTTTCGGGGTATTACAAATACACACATGAACAATTAAGCTTAATCTTATCCCAGTTAAATTCATTCTACATTGTGGAACTCTCTATTTTCTTTTATGACTTTAGACATCAAGAAGTACACACACTGTTCTCGAGTATGTTTGATGTCGGCCTATTCCAACTGATGGATGGAACACGTCGTATGAAGATCAATGTCGTGCATATATATATATATATATATATATATATATATATATATATATATATATATATATATAGATTAGTATAAAATAATTATCGCAAGATTGACAAACCTCAAGATTGTTTTTCGCGGAACCGAGGAGTAGTTGCATGTTGTGGAAAAAATAGAATCCACAGGTGTTGTTGCCTGATGGCTGCTGATGGCACTGTAAAAATAGAATTTGTTAATTCGAAAGGCATTACTATGAAGTGTTGTATAGGATTAATGTGTACTAGAGAATACCGAAAAATCTAGAACGTATTGCATGGCATCGATCCCTCACTTGTATTTTTGTACATTTGCAACGTACGTGGCGAACAACCTACGTGATTCCAAAAAGTTACCCTTAGTCAATGAGAATGAAGGAAAGACTACAATAGAGTTATCTATGAAGGAAAAGTGTTTACCTATTAATTACTTGTTGGATAACTGTATAGTTGGTTTTGTTCTTTAGGGAATCAAGGTATATTATCCTGTTCTATTTTAATATAATTACAATTAGAATCCAGTGGAACCTACACAGGTATGTCATGATCATTAAATCTAAGTGTGTGTTGCTTATAAAGTATAAATCAACAAGTATAGCCACTACTAGTGTAGCACTTACCCTTGGTTGTAGGGCATAAGTTGTCATGATGACCCTCCAATGCCTTCGTAATGTAACTCTCGATGAAGGATGCATCCTCCTTGATGATATCTATGGTGACCAAGTATGGGTCGAGGAAACGAACTGTTGATTTCATTAATCTAGCTTCACTCACCATGTATATATATACACATAAAAGCAATGAGTTATATATGATATTTATCGGTATTACATAAACGTAGACCGTGATTATACATACTTACAGTGTCTAGCATCAAATGAGTGAGGCATCGAGGGCGTCGAGTGTGAAGAGAAAGAATAAGTCCTTGAAGGTCACCATAAAGATATTGTCATGAGCATTGTGCTACAGATGATGCGTCATGAACTTGATGTTGACACCCGAGCGTCATTTTTCCTCCGGCTTGTTGGCCTGTTCCTTGTAATACATATGCAATCTCTAGCAAGATAGCCTTAGAGTTAGTAGCCGCTCTTTTGAGATGACCAACGGTTCGCCTAGCATGAATTTTCGGGTCAACGACAATTAGAGGATCTCATCATCTGTCTCTTCGGATTGCCCTTGCTGCCTCGGCTGTAGGTCGACTTCGCGATAGTCGATCGGGCATAAGATGTAGATGCACCGCACCCTTGCTGTGTCTGGGCGAGTAGCGTTGGTGCGGATCATGCTTGTGGAATTGGTACCAGTGCAAACAGCTCCTGTGGACCTGGCACTAGTACAGGTAGCTCGAGTGGACTTGGCACCGATGCAGATGGCTCTCATGGACATGGCACCGGTGCAAATAGCTCGAGTGGACTTCGCACCGATGTGGATGGCTCTTGTGGACTTGGCACAGGTGTAGCAACTCCAGGCAGATGTCCCTATTGGCCTATTGGATGAATGTTCCAATGGCCTGCCCTAGAGTCATGACCTCGTCGTTGGGGGCATCTGCAGCGGGACGACCTCAAAATTTGCATGAACACTATCCACATTCACTTTTCCGAAACCTGGCACTAGAGAACACCGTGCACTAAGGCCTCAGGGCCAAATGGACATGCCTGGCCCCAACCAGCTCACAGAGCAAGGGAGGTATATCTCACTTGGAACTTGCATTTCGTAGCCACCTACATAACGATACAAAATTAGCTACTCCAACAGACTTATCAATAGATCGAGCATTCTAGAGATAATAATTATTACCAGGATGTCATCGTCAAGAAATCAGTGGTCGCTTTCCGAGGTAGGGTTGGACACGCGGCTACTCTGACGATTGGGGGGCTGCCTAGCACAGGAGCGGCGAGGGTTTCCTGCTTATTTTCCCTATGCCTTTGCATCTTATCTTTCCCTATGCCTTTGCATCTTATCTCTGATTTTTGTCGTAATGTCCTCTCGTAACTATGCCTCGCACTGGTTTTGGCTCTCTTCCTACTCTGGTATGCTTCGGAGTCCTCTAGAAAGCCATATTTCCAAGGAACACAAAAACCAGGCCTCTCATGCGACCTGGGTGCTCCTTGTTTCCCAGGGCTGCGGAGAGTAAATTTCTCTCCCTAACTACCTTGAATGAGCCTTAGGAAGATTCTACACTCAGCACTTCCAACGGTGGGACACTTCCTCGTCTGCAGGGTTTCAAAAGTAGATAGCCCCCAATGACACGGTAGATGACCTCACTCTTATCTAGTTTTGGGTGCACTCATCAGGGATCCCGGTAAATGACGAGGAGGTCTCCCACAGGATTTCTGCTCATCCTCCTACCTCCATTGTGGGATGTTACTCGCATACCCAGTGGTGCCGAATCTGTGAGGTGCGTGTTTTTTGCTTGGAGGGCCCTGTGTGTTGCACTTTCACTCCTAAAATTATCTATCATCTTCGTCGCCACACTCTCTTACCATTGCAGTTCCAGGAATGGGTACTTATCGAAGGGCATCAGATCCTTCTCCACATATTGCTTGACAGGCAGGCTCTTGTAGTTCTTCCACACTTTGCACACCGCTTGCAACACATGTCATCGCACAGAGGCTTGGTGTTTTTCTGGGATCTCGAATGATCGAAAAACTTCCTTCAGCATCTGACTTTTCTGATCTTCGGCCACCTTCTTCCACGAAACGAACGTGATCTCAATCCGTTCCCGTGCAACTATTCTGACTATTCTCTAGAATGCAGACAATGCTTGGCGAGGATTGAGAGGGGTCCTAGACGCATCAACATCTGTGATGGTAAATCAGCCATCGGGCCTTTTTGATGGTCCTCTTCCTTTTCGGGATTTTCCAGAGGATGGTGCATCACACACATCCGGGGATGATGCCAAAGAATGAGCGGATGACATCTTCAAAAGATAATAGAAGTGAGCAATTCTTGAACCAATTCTTAGTGAATTTAGAATATGATCACATATTTATGTGAAAATTTCTCTAATCAGTCAGGCTTTGAACTCTAGACTGCCATATCGAATATCTGAAGACAAGCAGCAGTAAACTTAACAATGAACTAGAGATAGATATCAAAACCATTTACTTCATGTAAATCACATTCGTATCACAATGTTTCATTTCTGCTTTATCTTTGCATATATATTGTGCTAGCTGAAATTTCAATTAATCTGCTCAGTTCTAGCATTGGAAGATATTGCAAAGAGATTTTGTGGGTTCGGTTTGATATCCCACATGTTCTATGTTTTAAGCATAATATACTGTTTAAATGACTTGAGAGGATTTACATATCTATATGTTGATTTTCTCATCTAAATGCTGGTGGAATTATGCTTTAAAACAATTATACTTTTCTAAAGTTAAATCTAAATTCATGCTAAAACTACATTAATTACAACAATCTAGAAAACCAAGCGTATGTACAACAAAGCATATATCCAAAGACATGATAATAACTTAGAGATCAAACTATTATCTCTTAACATGAATAATGTAATCAAGCCAAATGACAACATGCTAAACTGAGCACAAGCATGAGCATTTGTAATTAACATAATAAACATATTAAGAGATGAGTTTTGCTCTCAATTTGAGGAGTTGCTCAATTTAAAACCTGGCCTTCTCACCCTTGTCAACATATCATATATCAAAGGGACTAAGTCCTCGGTATTCTGCTAGGTTGATACTCTAAAATGACCTTAGTAAAGTAATAGAATCATCTGCCAGATTTTAAGCACATGATAGAATGAAGAACAACTATTGCAATATCAACAATAGTGCTACGGTAACAACAGAAACAAACACCAGAGATGTGATGTGGCAGTAATAGCAATAATAACTGAATCTAACAATATTTAGTCCAAAACATAGTGATTTATAGTTAGTCGAAGTAAGAAATAAGTAATGATAAATCAATACTAGTCGAATACTCCCTCATTAGTCACAGTCATCTCAATCTGACAAGTTATCCCTATCGAGCATTCACAAAGCCCACATTTTATTATGCAAAGTCCCCCAGTGCTAGCACTTACAAGGAGGGCTGCCAGAGCTGGGGAAGGCGGCGACGGGCTTGGAGGAGGTGGTGACAGTGTTGGGGGAGGTGGCGACGGACTCGAGAGGAGGAGGGTGACTACCTTAGTGGAGAAATGTCATTGGAGTCGGGGAGGAGGAGGAGGGCGATGACCTCTGGCGAGGAGTGCCGCTGGAGTCGGGGCAGGACGAGGAGGGTGACGGGCTACGGAGGAGGAGGGTGACGGGCTCGGTGCGTGGCGGCGGCATTAGTGGGCAGTATAGTGGGGACAAACCCTACTGCTCAATATATAGAGAGAAATAATCGCAAACGGTTATATTTAAGAACCGTCTGTAATATTTATCATCACAAATAGTTCTTATTTAAAATTGTATGTGGTGTTCCCTACTCATATTCACATATATATCACACATTCTCATATACATAAATACAAATTCACATATATATCGCACATTCTCATATACATAAATGTAAATTGACATATATATGACTCATTCTCATATACATAAATGTAAACTCACACACACACATATATATATATATATCTCATTCTCATATACATACATACATACATACATACATACATACAAATTCACATATATATCACATATTCTCATATACATAAATGCAAATTCACACACACACACACATATATATCACATATTCTCATATACATATATAAATGCAAATTCACACACACACACACATATATATCCCATATTCTCATATACATATATAAATGCAAATACAGAACATATGGCACATAAATTTTCATTTATCATTCCACTTGCTTATATCCTTTAAAAATTAGCCATTCATAATGATCGCGTATATAGCTACTTTCGTCACGTTCTTCCTCTACCCTTATGACGTTTCTAAAAAGAGGCAACCCATCAAATTGATTATATTCTTCCTCATCCACTACATTCTCAACTTCGACATTCCTTCTTTTTCCATGAAGAACTACGTGGCACTTCTTATTTGCCTCTTTTGGGTTCGTAAAAAACTGCTTCAAATGGGGAATTACAGGAAGATACCATGCCGCCTTAGTAGGAGGTCTCTCTTCACCTCTATTCTCTCGTCATCATCTAATTGATACTTACGCTTGTACTGGGATACGTTGCACACCGGACATACATGCATGTTTGTATACTATTTACGGCAGAGGATACAGTCATTCAGACATGCATGTATTCTTTCTACTTCTATTCCCAATAGACAAAAAATCTTCTTAGCTTTGTAGTTGGTTTTGGATAACTCGTTTTCCTCTGGAATTATGTCTGCTAAAAGACCTAATAGTGTCATGAAGCTCTTATCGGACCAACTACTGCTTGCCTTCAATTTCAACAGTTCAAGCACGGCTAACAACCTCGTGTACTTTGACTCGCAGTACATGAAAAAAAGTTTCTCCGAGTCCTTCATCAAGCCCTAAAATTTAACATAACATCTCTCATCACAGTTTCCTTCTGCATCGCGAAGCATCTGATCCAAATTGTCATCTTTAAGCCTATCCAAATTGAAACCATAATCGACATGACCATCCGGCGGTATATCATTGATTTCATTGATGATATCATTATTACTACCTTCCTGTGAATATGCTCTTCACGATGACTGGTCCAACGTGCATACTCTTTTTTGAAACCCCTTCGAATCAAGTGCGCTTCAATCTGCGCTCGGTTCTTAAACATCTTTAGATTCCCGTAGTCAATGCATGGACAGTACATATATTCCACCTCCATATTCAACATATCCTCCTCAGCAGCTCTTGTAAAAGCAGAAACGCCATTAATATACTCTTCACTCACATTGTTCCCAACAAACATCCAGCTTCGGTCCTACGTTACGCACATAACAATTTAGTATAACATATTCAATTAATTAATTACTATAATATATATGTGCGCTCTAAATTAAATAGCTATATGTATCAATAATAATTAATTAAATTGAATTAAGTACAAATAGACTATGAATTGACTAAACTATAAACCATGCTAGATGCAAAATAATCTTCTCTCTACATCAAGCTATCTAGGTCAACCATCTTCAATTCTTCTTTCACCAAAAGTTGTAAATCTAAATTATAAAATAATTAGGAACAAATTACTAATCATAAGTAGTCAAAAACTTAATGAAACTATAAGTACTCTTGCCAAATAGTTTTGTTTCACTAAATGGCCTCAAAGCCCTACCTCCAACTCAAAGCACAGTATAGACTGAAATTTAAGACAGAGGGTCGACTAGTCTACGCGCAATTAATATAGTGGAATTATCACAGATGGTTTTTTATACAAACCGTCTATAATGACTTAATTATCAGAGATGATTTTTAATACAAATAGTCTGTGAAGTATCACAGATATGGTTAAAATAAAAAATCGTCTGTGATATTTGGTAATATCACAGACGGTTCTTGTTAAGAACCATTTGTGATACTTTACAGATGGTTTTCACCATGAATTGTTTGTCATATTTTCTCTTCACAGGCGGGTTTTAGGGCTGACAGCAACACAGATGGTCTTTAAACTAAAATTGTCTGTGATTGTATTTAATACAGACGGTTTTAAAGAACCGTCTATAATGTGGCATTTGATATTAGGCTTTTGTAGTAGGGATGGAACCACCATTGTTGAATGGAGAACACAGATTTAGTAGTAAAGAAAGTAGGATTGCTACCAAGCATAGAAGAATAGGGGCCAATTCTTTTGTTTTTCAACATCTTACCGCTCAAAATCTGTGATACGAGCACGTCTTCTAACATTTACTTTGGTTTTGCACTGCACAAAAGTTGATATGATAAAAAGATCCAACTACGAAAGCATTAATTAGCATACATTAGATAAGTGGCATCCAACTAGGAAAACTTAGAAAAAGTGGCATCCTTAATTAGCCTACATTAGACAAGTAAGTTTAGTAATCTAGTGCACTCAAGAGGAATTGTTGTACTATATATTCGAAAGTGTTTAACAATTCGGCTAGCCTTCAATGTGAATAAATTCAACTTACCATTACTACTATAAAAGAGGTTAAACTAGACGCTTATATCTTATACGATTCCTAGGAACCGTCTGTGTTGTAAGTATCACAGAGGATTTATACGAATAATCATTTGTGATATTTTCATAGATGTTTATTTATATGAAACATTTGTGATAATACAAGACATCATAGACGGTTCTTATCAAGAACCGTTTGTGAATTATCACAGACGCCTCTTGATAAGAACCATCTGTAATAATGGTAGACATCATAGACAGTTTTTTATTTAAACCATCTGTGATACTTCACAGACGGTTTGTATTAAAAACCGTCTATGATATGTTTCACGATTCGCAATGCCCAAAATTTCATAATCTCCTGCCTGAGTCCGAGTAGAATTCAGTTTTGGGATAACTTTAGTAAAACATGCATAACGTTTGCATACGGTGTTCGTTTTCGACGTTCCTGTACTCGTTGGAAAGCTAATGACGAGCCCGATTCAAAAAACCACCCGCTTGTGCTAATCACCCTCTAAGACCCTCAAAATCGGTCATCTCTATCCCCAATTAGTGTTTTAAGTTTTCAGTTTCTGTTTTTGCCAAAAAAAATTATCTTCCCTTTCGAATTTGGGTGTCGCCTCAACTATAAGTTGTAGATCTCGTCGAAACCTTTCACACGAGTATATATATGCTATATAAAATTTTGTTATTTTATCTTTTGAGACTAGCTATTTATATTGTACCGATATATTGTCTTTGTGATGCCATATCACCGACTGTTTTTGTTATGAACCGTCTGTGATATCTCCTGTTATCATAGACGGTTTTTGTTATGAACCATCTGTGGTGTCCCGCCATGTCACCGATCCGTGGCATATCCCCAAGATCCCGATCTCACCTATTTATTCTCTCCGTATCAAACGGCAGGCACCATTCTCCTCCCCACCTCTCGCCCCTTATTAACCACCTCTCCCTACTTGACGAACCAATACCACCAGTACTACTCCAACTCGTTTGTGCGCGGCAAGGGTGGGAAGTAGTTCAGCAAAAAAGCAAGATGGAAAGGAAGAAGGCAATTGCAAATCTGCACTATCCTAAGTCGTCGGCATAGAAGCTGTTGATTTTGTCATAGAAACCGAAAATAGTGTTTGTTGCCTTTTTGTTTCTGCTACTTAAAAATTTTCTCGCACCACTTGTTTTAGATTGTAGTTTAATGAAGGTTGTGTAAGTCTAGTTTGCATTAGTCTGAATTTTTTTTAGTGTAAGCATTTTTCTGAATTTGTAGCCGTGAAGTTTATCTTTGTAAAATTGTAAGTGTCATCTTGTGTATGCAGTGCTATGGGTAACCTACTCGATATCTTCTGATATTGTAATGTTGGATTCTAATCTTAATGGAATAGAATGTATTGATGTATTTGTTTATTTTCAAATGATATGGTTAACATTTCCTGAGGCTAGACAAAAAATAAAAAAATTTAGATATAGAATAAACTATCACAGACGGTTTTGTAGTATAAACCGTCTGTGAAGAATTATCACAGACGGCTCGAACCACAAACCGTCTGTGATGGAGAAGTATCATAGACGGTTCTATATACCAACTGTCTGTGATACTCACACATCACAGGTGGTGGTAGCTAGAACCTTCTGTGATGTGTAAGTATCACAGACGATTGGTAGCTAGAACCGTCTATGATAGTGTTCTTCACAGACGGTTCTAGTTATAAATCGGCTGTGATGTATTTATCACAGACGGCTCACAAACCATCTATAATAATCTCTTATTATCACTGACACATAAATTCAGACGGTTCAAAAAACCGTCTGTGATGATAGTTTCGAACCGTCTGTGATAACCCTTTTTGTAGTAGTGCATTTAGAAGAAACAAGAATGAAATACGGGCATGTTCTATCCGACTTTTCAAATCAACTTTTGGCTTTTGCTACAGTACCTAACTTTCAAACGGAGTATTTTTTCAAGACGGGGTCTATATGTTAATTATAGTACACATTGAAAGCACATCATCTATACCAACTAAAATCGTATGCGGATATCTTTCTCCGTAATCTCTGTCACGAATAGCCAAAATTCAAAAAATTTCACCAAAAACCCTAAGCAAAGAACAAGCCCGTAAACATATTCCAGGTGGTAGCCAAGATTGGCTTCTTGTTCTTACCAATCCAATGGGCTGATGTAATCTGATAAAGAAAAAGCTACAGCTAAATAAGAGCACTTACACCGTTACACGATAGGAACGAGTAGCACTTAAAAGTAGCATATATGTAAAATTCAAAATCTGAATAAACATTGTTACTTTCTAATTATGCAACGAATTGTTAACTAGCTGTTACTGACATCGACAATCCGGCATAGGTTGCGAATAGGGAGCACTTACTGTTGCTTTAACGCCACCATAGCACGAAGTGGTACTTTTTACTTTCTTTCGACTGACACTGATACCAAGATTAAACTTTTCTAAAACCAATATGCAGATGCGGATAGAATCTAGAAGAAGCAATAAATTACACAAAAATTTACCAAAGCCCAATGTGGCACTCTTGACTTGCTATAAAGGTAGCCTCGCAGTTAGATGTGCGTTACCAAAGCTTAACATGTTCAACATGAATAGTAAAGTGGACAAGTTATCTAATTGCTTTCACGTAGTTACCTGAAACCCCAACATGGACTGCATTTCGTGCGTGCCTGCCGGCGGCGGCAACTAAGAACTGCCCCAACGTCTGCTTCCACTGCCGACGACTAGACCACTAACACGCCGTCACCGCCGGTAGCCTCCCCCAAGCACGGCCGTGCCGGTGCCCCAGTGCGCAGTGCCCGCCGCACCGCATCGGCGCGGCCGCCCGCCTAAGCCGCAGAATCCACCCAAGATCCTGCACCAGCGGAGGAACCTACAAGCTACAGCTGGGCGATATGTTGCCGCGGCCGCATCCGCAGCTCACCAAAACGGATTTGGGACTTTGGCAGGGCCTGAACGGGGGAGGCAAAGCCGCGCAGAATGCAAAAGGGGAGGAGAACAGAAGATCGATTTTGTTAGAGATTAGGTCAGATAAATAGGCAAGAGGCATCTTTCGCGAGAAAATTTAGGGGAAGTTAACAAATTGTGGGTGAGCGCAATCTGGGTAGTTTTTTTTCGTTCAACAGCGATCGACCACCGGACTAAGATATCAACGACGAGCACTTGTGTGCTTGTTACTAGTATAACGAAGTTTGTTTTAAACTCGAGATTAATACAGAATTACTATCAACGACCAAAAACTAGTAGTGATATAATGGCATACACGAGCCATGCATATATATTGTTTTCTGATCGATCGTACAGCTGCTGGTCGCACACCACATGCATGCACCAACTAGTCCGACATGATCGAACCATGATTGAAGACAAACTTTGTGACAATTCCTTGTTTCACTTATTGCTTTGGAAAAGGTGATGAGATGATTAGCTGCATAGCTTGACCAAGCACATAGCTAGATAGCGCAGCCAAGAAAAAGAAAGATGGATAGATATGTAGATCGCCCAAATGCATGCATTCACAGTTACACGCATATAAGCTAGCTTTTCCCTTTTGCTTGGCTGTCACAAGTGGCTCTTGCACAAATGTCTGTCGTCTGCGTGTGCATGGTAGTGCGTGCTATAATGTTTCCAGTGTTCAAATGCTGTACCAGTTCATATTGACTGGAAAGTGCCAAAGACCAATACTCCCTTCATTCTTTTTCAGGTGACATCAAAAATCCGCATTGTCATACTTTTTAAAATTTGAACATTGATATATCTAAAACTATCTAAATTTTCTATATAAAAATTATATCATTACATTATCATTAAAAATACTTTCATAAATATAATAATTTTATTAATATATAGTAAGATAAAGTTGCAAGAAGTAACAATCAAAATTACATCTCGTAAACCGTGAAAAATAAAAAACATCACTTAAAAAACATCTGAGCCGGTAGAACAAGCATGCACTACAAAAATTCCCTTCTTTTCTTTCCCCTCACCATAGAGAGAACGAAGTGGTCTAGAATTGTTCACAGATATATCATTGTAGCAATTTTTTTCAAATTTGGCCCTAAAACATTTGTTTTTTCTTTCAAAAATGGCATCCTCCCTGAGCACGGAAGGTGCTGCAGGAGACACCTATCATCTGCCGTGCCCCCTAGCTTAGCAAGCCAGCACGCCTGTGGTAGTGTGAGCGAGCGCGGCAGGAGGAGGCGAGGCACAGCAGGTAGGGGTGCCGAGCACCCCTGGCTTGGCATCTCTGCTTCCTGGCTGCGGTACATGGCCCTCCATGTCTATTTGCTCAATTAACCTGCACAGACTATGGATTCAGTAAATATCTAGTTTTGTTAGAACTTTTTTTAGAGAGGCGCAACAGGGGGTTTGGATAGGTCGATGAACCAACGTCACCAACTCCATCTTTTAAATAGTGCAAATACATTATTGAAAAAAATTGTAGGAATGGACCATGTGTAGCCTGACATAGCACTTCGCAATGAAAGTGCGAATTACAGTGGCCCTAGGGTAAAAATGTGGAACTGTACGACACTCACATGGTGTGGCGATCATCTGGGCGGCGTGGACGTGGCCGGTTGTTGTGGTAGTGATAGGTGTAACTGCAGCTCAGGTTGGTACAACACCAATACGGGTGGTAGTCACTGCCGAGGTGCACCACCTCCTCATTGTTCCTCTCCCTAACCCTCTGCCTACGGAGCTCATCGTTGTTGGTCTTATGTTCTAGACCTCCTCCCGCAACTCTTTTAGGCAGATGTGCAATTTGTGGATGTAAACTTGGGCGAGTATTGAATACGATGATTCCACCCACTTAGTGAACTTGCAACCCGTTGTCTGCAAGAAAGACGAGATTAGTATAAGCGTTCTATGCATGCAAGTATAGGTAGATAACGAACTACTTACCATGAACAGAGGGTAGCGAAAGAATCGATGTCCTTGGTGCGCGTGGTCATCACAAACATGGACCACCGCACCAAGGCTCGGGGATGCATGGGTAGTCATGGAGGGGATTTCTAGGGTCATACGACGCCTTGGTTTCAAGCGGTAAATCAGAGCTTGGAGGGTCTGGGTCCAAGGGACCGTAGATGCTTGTGCCTTCGAGGTAAATGTCATGGCCTAGAAACCCAATCCATGCCTGCCGTCCCCTCCCACACCTTGAGCTTTAGCCCTGTCCGTGATGCTTCTGTTGGCGTAGTGTGATTCCCTGTAATACAAAAAAGGATGTTTGAGTGTCCGTACAAAATTCACATTAAAAGTTACAGAAAAGAACATGGCAACATTAGGAATGAACTTAATTTGAAACACACAAAATTTGCATTGCCAAACATTAATTCATTGCGAGTTACACTGTGGAAAATGTTGGCCTTATAAAGAATGAATAAGTACATAGGTGCAGGTGTTATAAATTAATAAGTCTATGGGTTAGCTGACAAAGTGGGCCTATTTGGGTAGTTACTCATAGAGTGGCATGCTATCTTGCATAGGCTACACTTCAGTGGCCTCGCCTGTTGGCCATGTTGACTATCTTCCATGTCATTGCGGATGCAGCAGAACTAACTTCTTCCTCGCCTGAGCTACTTTAGTGTGTCGTTCGATACCCACTTCACTTTCCCCAGCCAAAGGGCCTTGTAATGCATATCCACCCCATAGGAATTGAACTCAGCGCTCCAAGTTCCGCACAAATGATGGATGTTGTAGTACTCCAAAATGTCATACATGTAGGATTGCTGCCATGCAATGTACGTGGCGTAGACATGGGAGTAAGGTTTGTGAAGGAGTATCGGCTTATTGCACGTGCAAGTCACAACTTTGCTGATGGTCCATGACATACTTCTCCCTCAAATGGACCTGAAACTTCTTTCTCACCACATCCATGGCCTTCACCATTTTCTGCTCCACGTACACCTACATAACTTCTAAGAGTTGCCTCCCTTTGTCCAAGTGTTTCTTCACAATCATGCCTCTATTAACAAAGTAGCCAACAGTGCAGTTCCACCTCTCACCCATAATTACAGTGATCAGGAGGGATCACACACCCTTTAATACATCGTTGTACACCTCGAACATGTTGGTTAGCATAATCCCATACCTCGCACCATCGGTATTGTGAAGTAGGGACCATTTCACCACTTCTAAGGCATGCAAGTTGATTTATTGGGTGAACTCACCTATGCTATGGGAGCATCCTAAGCTGCCCCGATTCCGCTCACTGTGACTCCCTCACATGTCTGGAAGTCTCCTCGTCAAGCTCTCGTCATATTGCGTTGAACTTATACCTCTGGTTCTACATGCATAGCTTCTTGAACTTTTTCATTAACTCCTTATTGCAGAAATGGGTGTGAAAATTCACCGCCAGATGTCTCATGCACCAACGGGTCCTCACATCATTCCATTAAAAGGAGGGTTGAGTCCCTTCCTGCATGGTGCTTAGGGCCGACAGTAGCCCGGCATTGCAGTCCATGATAAGGCAGACGTTGGGTTAGTCTTTGACTATTGCTTGCTTTACATTGGCCAGAAACCATAGCCAACTATCAGTGTTTTCATTCTCCACAATTACATAGGCCACTGGGAGTAGCTAGTCATTTGCATCGGTGGCCACCGCCATCAACACCATGCCCTTATACCTATCGAAGAGGAATGTGACATCCATCATGAACACTAGATGATAATACTTGAACCCCTTAAACACCCAGTCTAGGATGAAATAATTTAGGCCCTTCATAGCGTTCACCATCTCCATCTTGTTTACATATGCCCCAGGATTGGCTTCGGTAATCTGATGTAGTATTTTTGGCATGAAGTCATAGACCTCCTCGTACATGTCGTAAATCCCATGTGTAACCTTCCTCTGCCCGACCACACCTTATTATAGCTTACCAAGAAGCCAACCTGGTTTACGGCATTGCCCATCAACAACTTTGGTGAAACTGTGACATCTGTAACTACGTGGTGACTTATCAGGCTAGCGGGTGATGAGGTCATATTGCGGTGCTGATGTAGCGGCTTCGCAAGCTCATAGGTGTGGTCCGTTGCACCACCTCTGAAACTTTGCACACAAACCTTCCCAAGACAAGAGCAATCCACACACTTCACCACATACGTATCGGGAATCGATCTGTGCACTTGATATGTGCGACTTATGAGGATGACATATCTTGCAATTGCTTGCTGCATGGCACCCTTGTTGAGGAAGCATTGCCCTTTGAGGAGACTGTCTTCGTCGAAGAACCATTCAACTAGGGAGGCCAACACAACAACATCTAATCTTGAGGAGACATACTTAACATCCGTGCACACAATGCCACTAGATGTATCACCCCTACCACCACCTACACCAGCCTCATCTCCACTGTTGGCTATGTTGACATCCTCCTCCTCGCTGGAATGGTTTCCATTCAATAGGCTATCCAAATATTCATGGCAGTCAATACGCGCTACCCACCATCTCCTTACACCTTCTGTTGGCTCAAAGTTATAAGCCAATCATGACAGTTATCCATCATGCCAACCGGTACCATCTTCCATCGCATAACACCATGATTAGCACCAACAGGTTCCACTTCACCGCCACTATCCCCGCCAACACTACACTCCACACCACCACCACCATCCAACTATGACAATTCCATGACGCCACTCCCACCACCCTTGCCCCTCCTCAATGCCTCTGCCCTCACCACAAACTGCATATACAACATTGGCCTCCCATATATTGCCACAGTACGATTGCATGCAATCTCCTTGTACTTACACTAGGCAACGTTGCCAACCACCTTCTTCTACTCCCAGAAACACTCCCTCGAATCTACAACCACTGTGGATTTCACCGTCTCGATAATGAGCTTCTTCCTACCAATCTCCTTGTCAAATGCACTCTGCACGCACCTCCTGAGCTTAGGAAGACCCATCTCCTTAAGTCGGTCCTTTCATAATTTTAAAGGTCCACCCCATATGGCTCGTCCCGTATGACTCCCTCACCATAGAACATGAATAGGTGTTCCATATCCGACAATAGGTACATGCCATCAATCACTACTACAAAAAAGGCTATAATGGATACCTCATCACAAACAGTTTTGTAGAACCGTCTGTGATATAATTATCACAGATAGTTTCATAAGCGTGATCGTATATGTTACTAGCGATGGTAAGAACCATCTGTGATACATAATTATCACAAATGGTTCTTATTAAAAATCATCTATGAATTATCACAAATAGTTAGCCTTAAAAACCATCTGTGATATATGTAATTATCACAAACCGTTTTAATAAAAACCATCTATGATTCATAGATGGTTATTAACAAGAATCATTTGTGATGTTTACAATTATCACAGACAGTTCTTGTTAAGAACTGTTTGTGTATTATATACAAAAAATAGTAAGGTGGAGTTGGTTTACCATGTCACGGTCGCACATTGTCGCAAGTCACAAGTCATGCAATTTTGCACACGAATACATGCACGCATGCATGTGTATTTAGCCCTTCATGTGCCATCTGCATCCATATGTCACGTGATTTAAGGAGTGGTAAGAACTCCACCTTATAAATTGGTCTCCTCCATTTTGCCTTAGCAATATGGTACTAAACCATACATGCTTTAGAATTACAGAGAATGGGCCTCACTCATGGACATTCTCACTATTAATAGCATTGACCAGAATAGAGTAAGTTGAATCATGACCTTGCATTTGGAGATAAGCTGATCCAACATGGAAATGATATCGTCATATCCTTCTACAGGATGTACTCTCTTCTTCTGCGGTGGATTTAATTTGCGGCTGTCATTGGGAGTAGATGCCAATCCCAACAGTACTACTCTCCTACCACTCTATAAACATCAAAATAGGCCCATATGAGTGAGGCCCATTCTCTATTAATCTTTCCCACCTCTCACCCCTTATTAATCCCTCGAGATGCAGGTCTTGCCATTCTCCTCTTCTCCCTTTCCCACCTTGCACGACATCGAGGGCCTCAAGATGTAGGCCAATGCCAGGAGCTAGCTCGCTGTGCCCCCTAAGCCGAATGTCCTCACTGTCGAGACTGATGATCTACTCATGATACATACAAACCCCATCCATCCGTTCTTCCCTTTCCTCTGAAGGTTATCAAGAAGACAAGGCGATGACTATAGCCTATGAGGGTGCCATGCTACATGCACCATGTTAGGACGCCGAGCAAGCGTAAGCGTTACTCGATTCTATTCAGGTCAGTGCCCAAGGGTGGCGGCATGCTCTGCACTTTTGATGATCGTCTGCTATACAGTCCCTACAACCTCAACAAGTACATGAAGTTCTGGTTCGCAAAGCAAGGGCACAAACACGATGATCCATTGAAGGCATTCTGTGGAGTAGAGAAAAGGACAAGAAAATGGAAAGAAAAAAATCATCAGTACAAATATCACATACGGTTCTATCTACCAATCGTTTATAATAGGAAAATATCACAGACGGTTCTATATACCAACCATCTGTGATACTCGCCCATCACAGATGGTTGGTAGCTAGAACCGTCTATAATGTATGAGTATCACAGACGGTTTTTGGTTCGAGCCATCTATGATAGTCTCCTTCACCGACGGTTCTTTATATGAATCGTCTGTGTTGTGGCTTATCATAGACGGCTTACAAACTGTCTATGATAACTGTCTGTTATCACAGACGCATAAATTTAGATGATTCAAAAAATCATCTGTGATGACGGTTTAGAACCGTCTGTGATGACCATTTCTGTGGTAGTGAATGTAGATGAAATGCACTTATTTTAGACGATGCTAAATACAGCTAAACATATCTACTACTTAAAAGAAGGAGTTGGTGGTGGTTCATCCTGTGGTTCATCTGTCATCACCCCTTCACTTAAAATGATGTGTCGATAGTGGGACAGATTGATTACGCCTCTCCCCATTCCCCCCTCGCTTCCCACCCACCCATGCCACCTTTCCTCGCTACCTTCCCCTCTCCCCTGCATGCTCCTCCTCCATCACCACTTCATGGCCTCGCCTCCTCCCCCCTCCTCTTCCCGTTTGGCCTACCCTCTCATCTAACCCACTTCTTGACACCACCACATGCACGCCTCCTCCCCTGACTGCGACACCTAGGGTTAGGGTTCCAGCGATCTAGGGCAGCGATTGCATAAGAGATCCATGTCCACTAACCTACCCCTGCTCCCACCACTGGCGCTGCTGCTCGGTGTGGTGGATCTCGAGCCTGCACGGCTGATTGAGCCCCCCAAGGTTATGGTGATCTAGGGTGGTGATTGCGGGAAATCCATGTCCACTAACCCGTCCCCGCTCCCACCATTGGCGATGCCACCCGGCGTAGTGGATCCTGAGCCTGCGTCGTCGACTGAGCCCCCTGAGGTTCTGGCGATCTAGGGTGGTGATTGCAGGAGAGATCTATGTCCACTTACCCGTCCCCGCTCCTGCCGCCGACGCTGTTGTCTGGCGTAGTGGATCCTGAGTCTGTGCTACCGACCAATCCCCTCAAGGTTCCGACGATCTAGGGTGGCAATTGCGGGAGAGATCCATGCCCACTAACCTACCCCCGTTCCCACCACCGACACTGTAGCCCGGCATGGTGGATCCTGAGCCTGCACCGCCAACCGAGCCCCCTGAGGTTCCAGAATTGTTTTCTTATATCATCACGAAAAACATTATATATACAGTTATGCATAGACAAATATCACAATACATATGTATTTTTCCAGGTGTCAGGTTTTGGCATGTCAAGGTTGAACCATCACACTTCCCTTTCCTCTAAGTCCACAGCTGGAACAGTAATATCCCTGATCCTTTTATGATTTTTCTTCTTCATGTTTGATTTTTTAGGGTCTTGTGTGATATCATTTAGATTGTAATCACTGTATTTTTAGCATATTTGTTCTCTAGAAACCCTAAAACATTGGTTTGAACTTCAAGATAAGATGTACCTATGCTGTACATGACCTGACACTTTACTAGGACATGCAAATGGTTTGAAGTAACGTGTTGGGGTGCTGCATCTGGTGTTTTCTTAACAAAATGTAGTTGCTAAGGCCTGCTCATAGCCTTTTATGGTTGCTTGGCTTTAGGTATTGCATACTACCAGCGTTCTGGAACAAGCTTTAAATGGTTTATGCAAAACAAGGTACAATAGTCACTGTGCATAACCATTTGTGTAGCTCAACTCAACCCATGCTTTTTTCCCCCTTGTTGGTCTCCATTTTTTGTTAGATAGTAGAGCGAGCCTCCCATCTTGAGAGATGAAAACTAATGTTAAGCTAGGATTATGTGGCGGTGGAAAGTGAATATATAAGATTTAACAGCAGTGAAGGGGAACTGTTGATGGTCAGGGAGATGATTAGGTTTTCCCCATAGATTTATACTCTATTTAATATGGAGAGACTAAACTATTGGAGGTGAATATACTGCAGCCAGGGAGGTGAATATACTGCAGCCAGAAGCACAAATGCAACTACGCAAACTTAGCTAACATAAAAGATAGAAACATGCCACAAATGGAGACATGTTTGTTGGCACTCTTTAACATGCTGATAGAATTCCATCTTTAGTTTCCTCTTGTTCTACTACAACCGAGAAAATGTCAAATGTGCTATGTAAAACACCAGGCCCGTTGATGAGGGCGGGCGACCTGGGCGATGGCACAGGCCCCCAAATTGGTGGGCCCCCAAACCATGCTATAGGCATAGTAGGCGCATTGAAAAGTAGTGAAGCTAAATCATTGGTAGAAAATAAACTTGGTAGCTTTGAATTTTTAGTGGCAATAATCATCTGGTATGAAATATTATCTACTATTAATTTTTTAGTGGCAATAATCATCTGGTATGAAATATTATCTGCTATTAATTTGATCAGCAAGCAGCTACAATCAAAAGATATGCTTATTGATGTTGCAATTGAGTCTGTACAGGGACTGATTTCCTTTTTTAGAAAGTATAGAGAAACCGGCTTTTCAAAAGCATTGGAAGCTGCAAAAGAAATTGCAATGGAGATGGATATTCATCCAGAGTTCCAACCCAAGCGAAAAATCAAAAGAAAAAGACACTTTGATGAGGCCGTAGATGATGCATCCATTGTTTCACAATCTGAAGAGGAGTCATTTCGGAGTTAACTTTCATCAAAGATTTACTTGAGGAATCTATGGGTCCTCTTGATATTCTGAAGTTTTTGAAGAAGCGCCCCTTTTATCCTAACGTTGTTATTGCATATAGAATTTTGTTAACCATTTCTGTGACTGTTGCATCTGCGGAAAGGAGCTTTTCTAAACTCAAGTTATTGAAATCCTACTTGCGTTCTACTATGACACAAGAAAGACTCAATGGGTTAGCGATAATAGCGCTTGAAAATGATGTCTTGGAGAAGATTAATTATGAAGATATAATTGAGGGCGATAGTATGCCTTAGTTATAGTAGACCAATATTTTTTAAAAATTAAGTGCCTCATTTTGCAATTCGCCCTGGCCCCAAATTTCTGGAGACGGCACTGTAAAACACAACATGCTTGGTACATTACACTATTTGAAAGGAACTCCATTGCTGGACAATAAGCCCAAAATAATCATTTGGGTCAGACTGTTATAGGGCATGCACATGGATACCAAAAATGACCATGAAAAGTCTTTTTCAAAGAGCAAACCTATGCATAAGAATGAAGCTGCATGGGGACACTAACTGACAGTAGAGCCCTGACAGAGGTAGAGTATAGATTATAGACACACTTCTCTTTCAATAGCTAGCTCTGTTCTGCATTATTGAATCCCCAGCGTGATCATTGCTTGCTCTCTTGTTTAAATAATTGCTTAAGAAGTAACTACTTGGACAATGGTTCTATAATAATTGACTGATTTATGGGTTATGTTTCACCAGTGGCATATTGCTTCCTATCATTCCATCTTTGTGGTCGTATTTCCTGTTGGTCTGCAGCCGGAGTGGATGGCACTAGAGGTTCTACGTAATGAACCATCTAACGAGAAGTGAGTTGCTTATTTTTCTCAGGACATCTTGGACTTCTCTTGTTCCTGCCATGTTCTTGTGCTGGTTGAAAATTGAATGCTGACATCAGGTGTGACGTCTATAGTTTTGGGGTAATCCTATGGGAACTAGCAACGTTGCAGGTACCATGGAGCGGACTAAACCCAATGCAAGTTGTAGAAGTAGTTGGGTTGTTTGGACCCTGGATTTTCGAATCCGGACTCTTTATGTATTACAGCATTAATTTCAGATTAAAACTAGTGCACACAGTTGAATAGTGATGATTACATAACCAACAACGCTTATTACAATAGTAAAGAGTACAGACCGAAAGGTCTCTTTATTACAACTGATGTTTCAAGACCTCACAAACTCACAAAACATAGTGGAAGCAAAAGTAAATCCGGTGAAAACCCATCAATATGCCACAGGAATTGACTGGGGAAGCGCAACCTAGAACTCCAGAAAGCCTTCGTCGAATCCACAAGCGAAGTAGTCGTAATCTCCTTCTTGAGCTTCATATTCCTCTGACATTTGTTTTGAGTGCAGCACGTGAGTACATAAAGTACTCCGCAAGTCTTGGAAAAATACAGTAGATGCAAGGCTTAATAAAGGAGGGTTATATGGTTCTTTTGCACAAAGCAATATTTTATTTTCGAATACAATTAAATATTTTCGAAGGCATTAATTTAATAAAGTAATTGCTTTAACAGAACTATCAAGAATTTTATAGTGAAGGTTCTATCCACCAACACTAGATAATCGGCTTTAACCGCCAAGGTTCAAGACTACGGGTTTCATCCACCCACACTGGCTCCATCTACCAGGACAACTCCGCGAGTTTCATCCACTCTCGGGTTCTCAAAACTTTTACTTTAAAAATCAAAGCAAAAGATCTACTATGTGAATGCATTCCTCGCCCGCCCTTGACCGTGGGCACGGCTATTCAAATAGTTTAACACTCTGCAGAGGATGTACAACATTACCCCCAAGAGATAAATTATCCTAACAGTCACCACACTTCTTTTGGCATGAGACCTAGATAAAATATCACAAAGCTTTTACCTCACTCTAGTCTAGCTAGACACCACCCGCTGAGGTTTCACTGCTGAAGGGTTAAATCCACCCAGTCAGAAGCCCCCTCTTGAGCCATATGAGTACAGTAAATCCCTGTCTCTCACTGTAAATAACCAGTAAATCCCTGGCACCCACTTTCCACTGATGGTACCTAAACTAGACCATCGTAAGTTAATCAGTTAGGTCGTACCCATATAGACTTGTGGTTGTACGGTTATGCTCAGTCTGGACAAACACAAGCGTCGATCCTTAATTGACTAGGGCGGAATATACACTTTACAAGTTCTCGTGCTAAATCTGCACCAATCCAATCTTACCATCCACCCTGGTCTAAAACAATTCTCACATTTTATTTTATTTTAAAAGAACAGTAGCAACACCAATCGTCACTAAATTTCTGAATAAAAAGATTAGATCAATGAAATATAATTTCCACCCCAATGTTACAAAGGTTGAGTAATTTGACTAAGCATTTACTACCGTTCTAACATTAGCAAAGAATAATAATATTCTCATTACTGAGACAAAGAAAAACCTAAGGTTACAAAGGTAATGGCATTCAACTTCAACGAGGGCATAACAAAGTTATATTAACTAATTCCTTAAGACAAAAATTATTATTTTATGTAAATAGCAATGCAATTAAATTTAAAATAATAAAAAGCATTTCTCAATCATATGTACAAAATGTTCAAAGGAGACTTGTCTTCTTGCACACTGTCTGGACCTTCTTGCCGCGGATCGGAAACTTCTTCGGCGACATCGGGTTCTACACGCAAAACAACAAAACAAACGAATAAATAAATACAAATAGAATCACAAAAATACAATATATATATATATATATATATATATATATATATTGGAAGGAAGTTTATAATTTTATATGATTTTAGGAGAAAGATTCAACAGATTCGGTGTTCACACGAGAGAGAAAGAATATCTAGAGGATTGGTTGGGAAAAGAAATTGCTGGAAACTATTCTCAATTCTCATTCTCTTTTACCTGCCACTTGCCTCACTGACAACGACATCGACATTCTTTTGTGCAGCAATCCAAGCAAACGACCATATTCTCCCAGCTCTTGTCACCACTAAAGCAATTACAGTGGTTAGTTGTTACAGAAAGATCCTGACAATTCGTAAGACAAATCTCAGGACAAATAGAAAAAAAAAATATAAGTATTTAAGCAACTACAGAGGTCGAGTTTTTCATGTTGAATCCTGTGGAGATGTATTCAAAATCTCTGCAGTATGGATGGGCATGGACGAAGGTTCTGTGCATCCTTTTGTGAAAAATGTGAGAACACTCTGAAGCGGTGCAAAAGCATTGCTAGAGAAAGCGTAGTGTGTTAGTTCCAAGTGAAGAAAATGTGACGCAACACGAAGTGCTCTGTGCCATGGTAAATAATTGTTTAGTCAAAAAACTAATTCAAACTCTCTTCTACTCTCTTTTTCTTTCTTCTCCCTCGGCAACTACGTAACTTCGGATGAGATAGCAGAGAGGGATGCGAGCTATTTTATGCACGTGGGGTGGCGTTGCTAACCGACAGGCCCACGTAGGCACACAGGTCAGCGCCAAGTCCAGGCGAAAGCCATAGGAGTCACTGTCGAGCGTATCGCGTCGTGTCCGCTTGGTCAGCCATCCACCCACTTGCCAAGTCAGGCAGCTCGGCAGGGCTGCAGCGCCAGCCGTGCCTCGCCTACCGCATCTTGCCTCCACCTGTCACGCTCGCTCATCCTGCCGTAGGCACTTTGGCCTGCCGAGCTAGGGTGGCATGGCAAGTGGCAAGTGTTGCCTTCTGTGTCTTTCGAGCTCGGAGGGACCTATTTTATAAAAATAAACTTTCGAGGACCTATTTTGAAACAAAAATTGCTGTGGTGCTATATCTATGAACAGTTCACTGGTATGTGGTACTTGTGATACTATCATATCATATGGTATCTTAGAACATTCTCAAACGTCTTTTTTTAACCCTAAAAGAGAAGGGCCGGTTTCAGGGGAACTGCACGCCATCAGCTCTTCAACTTACGGAAAGAGTACTGTCTTTAGGAGTAGTTCCAAAAGTTCTCTTTTAGGAAGAAATTTACTGAAGTTGCCAGGCTGTTTTTAGGAGTAGTTTCCAAAGTTATCTTTTGAAAGAAGTAACTTGCTCATTTAATTGGTGCCATGTTTGTTTCACTGAAACCAGCCATGTCATGAAGATTTATCAACTCAGCAATTGTGGACCAAGCATTTAACCCACATCCTATATATTAAGCAGGTATACACAACTGTAGGTCGACACACCTTCGCTTACTGCACTACCGCTTGGGAAAATTCACTTTTGCAAGCGGCTCATTTTGTAAGAGTAAAATTTTAGTTTCTAAGTGAAATGTTGGAGTACGAGTAGATTACACTAGCGCAGATTAAAAATTTTTATCGCGTAAACCAGGAAGTCATATGAGTAAAAGATCACAGATCATTATCACTAGACACGCAGTACAGCGCAATTAGAGTTGAAACAGGCGATTTAACGAAGAGTACGTCGTGTAGTGGTAGTAGTCGATCGTCCTTCAGTCAGTCGTCTCCTCCTCACGATCGGATCGATCAGCGTTGCAATCGCAGTAGCGCCTCTACCGAGATCCACACGTCCAGAGATAGAACAACGTGCGTCGGCATGCTAGCACCAGCACGCACTGCAGGGGTTATGAGAGGTGGCGGCTAGGGTTTTGATGGGTGTATTTTAGGGATACCCTCCGCAACCCCTGCACCTCTCCTTATGTAGCCTCCAATCGGATCCTTATCTGATACGAGTAGCGATCGTATCCCATTCGGGGACTATCACCTTCATGTGTATTTGGCCATGGGTTGAAAACTTCTTTCCGGTCCACAAGTTGGTAGCGGTTCCTAGCAGGACATAACGACTCCCAAACATACATAAAGATCATATTGGATGAAACTATATAGTGCTTATGTACTGATCCTTTTGTCTCATGATATCAGATCGAACTCAAGGCGAGAAGCGTGCCATCCTATGATAGTTCGATTATTCACTCGAATCTATAATGGATTACTCAATTGTGCTTGACTCCTCAACCACATTCAGTATTGCCATGCACTTTCTTATTCCAACCACATCGAGGGGCCTAGAAATATCTCCCATGTTATATGGGATGACAAATTCCATCTTGATTGCTCATATTCCTCAGCATGGTTCATAGTAAACCCGAATGCTATCTTTATGACCACCCAGTTACGGAGTAGTGTTTGGTAACTCTTAAGTAAACTATTACACATGTAGGAAACAATGATAATCTCATGTCTAAGAATTCTACATACACTATATGAGATCAACTGATAATATTTAAGAATATAACAATTCCCATAATATTTCATAGTGAATCAATCCAACATCATGTTATCTAAATGTGTCCACATTATTGATTTGATATCTAATATCTGTGTTCTGTGAAGCATGATCATCAATTAATACATTTGCTGATCTGTAAATTATAATTGTTCCATATAATGATACAAGATAAGGGATAATTTAGAATAACATCAAAACATGAATAAATAATTCCACGAACAAGTCACATACTTGTTGATCAATACGAAAGACATTTATTCAAAGAATAAAATAATATATTATTAAAAAATTATAAACATACAAGTAATACAATTATCTTTATGATTATCTCTAGAGCATATCACTAAAAGAGAACGGTTTCGGGCCCACTGCACGCCATCATTTCTTCAGCTTTACGGAAAGAGGAGTACTGTCTTTAGGAGTAGTTCCAAAAGTTCTCTTTTAGGAAGAAATTTACTAAAGAGGCCGGGCTGTTTTTAGGAGTAGTTTCCAAAGTAATCTTTTGAAAGAAGTAACTTGCTCATTTAATTGGTGCAAATGTCTGTTTCACTTAAACGAACCATGTCATGAAGATTTATCAACTCAGCAATTGTGGACCAAGCATTTAACCCACATCCTATATATTAAGCAGGTATACACAACTGCAGGTCGACACACCTTCGCTTACTGCACTACCGCTTGGGAAAATTTACTTTTAAAATTTTAGTTTCTAAGTGGAACTACCGCTTGGTGGCAGCAATACCCGTTTTCCTAGCGGTAGGACAACTTACGAGGTGGGTCATCCTGTATATAGTGGTACTACCACTTAATATGATAAATTGATCGATAATATTTGTCCCTAAAATTAATGTAAGAACCTAAACATTCTCTCTATTCTTTTTTACTTAATATTTTTATTTTTTACAGTCTCTAAGATACGACTTTGACTATTATTTTTATAACTTTACATTAAAATATATTAGTAAAATTGTAATATTATGAAAATGTTTTTAATAACAAACCTAATTATATAACTTTTGTATAGCCAATCTAGTTAATTTTAAGTCTATTAGTAGTTAAACTTTAGAAGTAAGTAAAAGAGAACGGAGGAAGTCTAACACACATAGGGCATGTTCTTTTCGGCTGTGGTTTATGATTTTTGGTTGAAATTTTTGAATTTTGGCTGTTTACGGTACAGACTACGGAAAGACAGATACTTACTTGCAATTTTGATTGGTACAGATGTTGGGTTTTTAATGTGTAGTTCGTTTAACTTGTAGATCCCATCTTGAGAAAATACTTTATTTGAAAGTTAGGTACTGTAACAAAAGTCAAAAGCCGTCAATTTGTGAAGTAAAGAACATGCCCATATATGCGTAAATAAATGATTCACATTTGATATTTTAAACGAGTTATGAATATCCTACCAATCGGGGGTCTGAGATGGTACAGATATCTGCATATGTAAGGCCAGCCGGCACCACTCCAGCCAGCCATAAAACCAATATGCCGTAGTGGTATTCATCATGATGGCCTGTTTGAACACTTTTCGCCTAGATGGTCCACACGATAACGCAGGACCGACAGCATACAACTCCCAGTCCTCCAGACAGGGTGTCCCGTCGTATATCTTGCTTTTTAATTCTACGCAAAAAAAAAACATATTTCTACTCTCTCTCCTTCTGGCCGGTTGATACACGCAGCCCGGTGGGCCCTCTCATCTGGCTACCTGCTGCTAGCAAACTTTCTGCCCCCAAAGGAGGACGAAAACATTATTAATATCATCATAGCAAGGGATCAAGGAACAGGATGCATGCATGATGTATACTTTTCTTGTTGCTAAAACTAACTGGACCATGGTCCAACAGCAAAGCATTGATAATGGATGCAGCTAGCCAGCACGGACATTAGATGGGGCAACATGCACTGTTCTCTCTCAAGTGAACTGTTGTACATGTTTGCCTTTACAATAAAAAAATATTGGTAAACTTAGTCCCTACTCTCTTTTATAAACAGCTCAAAAGTCATAGATTTTAGCCCAAAAGAATATGCCTATTATCTGTTGTACGCCTTTTGGTTTGTTATCTACTCCCTATGTCACTACTACAAAAGAGGTTAAACTGGACGGCTACATCACAGACGGTTCATAAGGAAACCGTCTGTGATATTTTCACAGACGATTTATAATAGAAACCGTCTGTGAAAATCTAGACAACACTGACGGTTCGCTTTAAGAACCGTCGTCATTACGAGCGGTTCGTAAAACGAACCGTGCGTGATAAGGAGACAACGAGACGGTTCGCTTTAAGAACCGTCAGGACATTCACGACGGTTCTTAAACGAACCGTCGTGATAATCGGACAACACAGACGGTTAATTTTAATAACCGTCTGTGGTAATCGATCGATAACCAATAATTGGTGTATACCCTGGATTTCGATCTCACCCGTCCATTCTCTCCACATCGAATGACAGACACCATTCCTCCCACTGCTCGGCCCTTATTAATAACTCCCCATCTACATTTCCACTGGTACTAGTCACGGGTGAGTTCATCCACTAGCTAGCTTTCACAGCACGACGCGGCGGAGGCTAGACAACACACTCTTGCCGTAAGTGTCGTAAGTGTGTCTTGTTCAGCCTTACCGTCGTGCCATGAAGGGTTCGTTAGCTTGTTATATCCTGTAACAAAAATTTGCTTCTCCCTCCGCTGTGAGCTAGCGCCTCCGTCGCGACACGGCGGTCACCGGACAACACACTCTTGCTTTGGCCGTAAGTGTCGTAAGTGTGTCTTTTTCACCGCACCGCCGTGTCATGAAGGGTTCATTAGCTTGTTATCCTGTAATAGATCTGAATGTGTGTTGTTGTGTTTCCGTGTGCATTTGCTTGTTTTCAAAGGGCATGTAACAAAAAAATTTGGACACCGTCTGTGTAGGCGGCGTCGGAGATGACGAGTTTCACAGACGGTTGTTACTGATGAACCGTCTGTGATACTAAAGTATCACAGACGGTCTGTATTAAAAACCGTCTGTGATAATCTGGAATTATCACAGACGGTTTTTTATTACAAACCGTCTGTCATAGTAACAACCAATCAAATTAAATGCGAGACAGGAGATCACAAAATAAAAGGCAAATTTATTAATTTCAATTCGAGGCAAATTTATTACAAATGTCACAGAGATAAAGAGATTGCCAGATTCTAATCTTACGGGCTTCAGACGCTTCTTCTTCGACTTTGGGACATGGAGGAGCGCCCGCTGAGTTCTCGAACGCCGTTAAGATTGTCCTTGTCCTCAGCACTTCCTCCTCCAGCATTGGCAAATGATCAGTAGCGTACGTCATAAGCTCGTAGAGGATAGCATGATAAGATTCCTCAGAATCTGCCGTTTCTGCTTGGGCGGCAATGCTATCCATCAATCTCTCCATTGCCACAAATGCTTCCTCCGCTTTGTGCACATTGTAGAGAAGAACGAGGTTAAGCGCGGTTTCCCTTTCCTAAGCAGCAAGAAAATACCTCCGTCGACGGCGGATGATGAGGTCGGTGACGGATGGAAGCGAGTCGAGGAGGAGAGCGGGCGTGAGCGAGGAGCTGCTCTAGACGTGGATTATTGGCGCCGTGTCGATTACACACCGAACAACTCATGATGGATAGATGAGAGGAAGGAGATGAGCGGCGAGCGATACTAGAATCCATATTAATTGGTAGCTAGTAAGAACGATGCGTAGGAGATGTGCGTGATCATAAGAACAAGACGATCGAGTGTACGTATGTAGAAGACCCTGGCGCGCATATTTAACCTTCAGCACAGACGGTTCGTATACCAAAGAGACGCTTCGTATAACGAAGGAGATACGTTACACGAAACACAAGAGATACATTCTGACTTTTCATTATCACAGCTGGTTATCGCAGACGGTTTTTAATAAACAACCGTCTGTGTTGTCAAAGTCGCAGACGGTTTTGAATAAACAACCGTCTGTGAAAAGCTGGTTATCGCAGACGGTTTTGAATAAACAACCGTCTGTGAAAAGCTGGTTATCGCAGACGGTTTTGAATAAACAACCATCTGTGAAAATCTGGTTATCACAGACGGTTGTTTATTAAGAACCGCTCGAGATAAACGACTTTTCACGACAGTTTTAACATAAACCGCTCGTGAATTATCACTGACGGTTTGCAATAAAACCCGTTGGTGATAATGCCACAAAGCATTTAATGCGCGCTCGAGCCGCCTCGTCTTCATTTCGATCCGGATCAGAGCCATCTGCGCACTCTTTCGCTCACGCGAGCCTAGGCGATTTCAGGCCCGTTAATTTGGTGGGAAGAGAAAGAGATTGAGCTTTGAAGATTCATTCATACTTTTCCTGGTAGCTCTAGATATGGTTAGTAAGGAAATTTGTTTTTTCTCTAATTGCATTACAATTTAGATCTAAGTAATTGGTAAGTGTTATTAAAAATGCTTAATTTGCAAAATTATTGGTTATATAAGAGCTATTGTGTTTATAATATGAATTGAGCCGTGTGAGTGAAGATAATACATGTGGCGGTATATATATTTAGTAATAATTAGTTAATCTAATTTTAATCGAGTTGTTATATATGTACGTAACGAGGACCGAAGTGGATGTATGCCATGAGTAGTGTGAGTGAAGAGTATATTAATGGCGTGTCTGCTTTTACAAGAGCCGCCGAGGAGGATATGTTGAATAAGAGGGTGGAATATATGTACTGTCCATGCGCTGACTGCGAGAATTTAAAGATGTTTAAGAACCGAGGGCAAATTGAAGCGCACTTGATTCGGAGGGTTTCAAAAGGGTTATACGTGTTGGACCGGTCATGGCGAAGTGAATGATCATATGTCGCGGATGACATCGCCAGTGAAGTGAATGATATGCCGCCGGATGACATCGCCGGTGAAGTGAATGACATGTCGCGGATGATGATACCGATAGGTTGCACGATGATGTCTGGATCGGATGCTTCGCGATGTAGAAGAGAACTATGATCGAGAGAGTATGTTAAATTCGGGCTTGATAGAGGACTCGGAGAAACCTTTGTTCACGTCTTTGCAAGTACACGAGGTTGTCGGCCGTGCTTGAAGCTGTTGAAATTGAAGGCGAGCAACGGTTGGTCGACAAGATTTTCACGTGCCGCTAGGTCTTTTAGCGGACATGCTTCCGGAGGAAATGAGTGCCTAAAACCACGTATAAAGCCAAGAAGGTTCTTTGTCCGTTGGAAATGGAAGTAGAAAGAATACATGCATGTCCGAACGACTGTATCTTATACCGTAAAGAGTATGCAAACATGCATGTATGTCCAGTGTGCAACGCATGCCGATACAAACGTAACAATCAATCGATGATGACGAGGGAACAGAGGCGAAGAAAGGACCTCCTGCTAAGGTGGCATGGTATTTTCCTATAATTCCCCGTTTGAAAAGGTTTTTTGCAAATCCAAAGGAGGCAAAACTGCTGTGTTGGCACTCGGAGGAGCGCAAGAAGGATAGAATGCTAAGACACATTGCTGATTCCGTCCAGTGGAGAAACCTCGATAGGAGTTTCGCAGACTTTGGTGCAGAGCCAAGGAATATAAGGTTTGGACTGAGTACGGATGGAATGAATCCTTTCGGTAGCATGAGCGTGACATAGCACATGGCCCGTGACTCTGCATCTATAACCTTCCTCCTTGGTTGTGTATAAAGCGAAAGTATATTTTGCTGTCGATACTTATCCAAGGGCCAAAGAAACCAGGGAATGATATCGATGTGTACCTAACACCGTTGGTAGAAGATCTAAAAGTACTATGGAACGAAGGGGTACAGGTATGGGATGCATACAAATGAGAGAATTTCACTTTGCGCTCCTTATTGTTCTGCACCATAAACGATTATCCTGCCCTTGCTAACCTATCGGGCAAGAGTACAAAAGGTGCCAAAGCTTGTGTCCACTGTTTAGATGATACCGAGAGTGTGTGGCTGAGACACTCACGCAAAACGGTCTAGATGCGTCACCGCCGGTTCCTTCGGAGGGCTCACCCATACCGCAAGATGAAGAAACAATTTGACGGAGAGAAGGAAGACGGTTCAACTCCAAGGCATTTAAGGGGACACGAGGTTTATGATATGGTTAAGGATTTAGATGTTGTCCTCGGAAAGGGACGTAAAATGAGGGCTCATGAGAAGAACACCTGGAAGAGGAGATCAATATTTTGGGACTTACCTTATTGAAAGTACCTAGATGTTCGACACTGCATCGACGTCATGCACGTAGAAAAGAATGTATGTGATGACTTGATTGGTCTCTTCGAACATTCGTGACAAAACAAAGGGCGGCGTCAACGCACGGCTTGACTTGGCCGATATGGACATCGAGCCCGAGTTAGCACCGACAAGATATGAGATAATGGACTAACGTACCTTCCCCTGCGTGTTACAGTTTGTCCAAGGCGAGAGAACGAAGCGTGCGGTGCTTGCATGGTGTGAAAGTTCCGTCGGTTACTCCAACAACGTGAAGAAACTTGTTTCGATGCAAGATTTGAAGTTAAATGACATGAAGTCTCATGATTGTCATGTGTTGATGACACAGATGCTCCCTATTGCAATTAGAAATATTTTGCCGATCAAAGTACGAGAGACAATCATGGGGCTATGTTATTTCTTTAACACAATTGCCCAGAAGGTCATCGATCCGGAAGGACTAGATGCTCTACAGGACGAGGTGGTGGTGACTCTATGTCATCTTGAAATGTATTTCCCTCCTTCGTTTTTCGATATCATGGTACATCTCATTGTTCACGTTGTGTGGGAGATAAAAATGTATGGGCCCGTATTCCTACGTAGCATGTACCCATTTGAGAGGTTCATGGAATTCTCAAGTCCCACGACGGAATCGATCTCGGCGAGGCAAGCATTGTCGAAGGTTATGCAAGCGAAGAGGTCATTGAGTTTTGTGTCGATTATATGGCTCAGACTCAACCGATAGGTGTGCCTCAATCTCGTCATGAGGGAGGTCAAGGGTATCGGAACTATCGGAAGGAAAGCAATCACTGCAGATATGGACACGTATACTCAAACCCATTTCACGGTCTTGCAACACATGACTGAAGTGGCGCCTTATGTCGACCAGCACAAGAATGTGCTTCGGCAACAAAATCCGGAGCGGCCGGATGTTTGGATCAGGAGGCAACATAACAGTTAGTTCAACCAATGGTTGAAGGAGCAAATCGCTAGGAGCTCGCCAAGTGAGACGCTGACACGGTTGGCAAAAGGGCCAACATTTACAGTTGTGACATGGCAAGGATATGACATAAATGGGTACACATTCTATACGCAGTCTCAAGATGTAAAGAGCACAAACCAGAACAGCGGTGTCCGCATAGATACATTCAGTACCGATGGGTCGAGAAACTCGTACTATGGGTTCATAGAAGAGATTTGGGAGCTCGACTACGTGGTTTTCAAGATCCCTTATTTATTTGTCGTTGGGTGCATCTCCACATGTGAAGTTTGACAAGTACGGTGTCACTACCGTGGACCTCCAACGTGTCGGGTACAAAGACGAACTATTCGTGCTCGCCAACCAAGTTGTTCAAGTTTTCTATGTAACCGACCTGGCAAATAAGAAACGTCATGTAGTTCTTCATGGAAAAAGGAGAATTGTCGGAGTAGAGAATGTAGTGGACGAGGAAGAATAAAATCAATTTGACGAGTTACCTCCTTTTGGAAATGGCATAAGGGTCGACGACGAACAACGTGACGAAACTAGTTACGTACGCATTGACCATCATGAAGGGCTCATTTTTAAAGGAAATAAGCAAGTACAACGATAATGAGCTTCATATATGTGGGCATTTGCATATATGTATATAACAACGCATTTGTGTGATGTATATGTAAAAATGTGTGATGTAGTCAATTTTGAGAATGAGAAAATATGTAAAGAAATATACTATGTGAATGCCATTGGTTAGTGTTGTATATGAATGCATTGGTTGGTGTTGTATATGAATGCGCAAGTCGTTGGTGGTTGATCATGAATGCATTGGTTGGTATTTGTCTCGAAGAAATACGATCGGCTTATCTCGACGATTCTACACGTATAACCGTCGTGATATAATATCTCGACGGTTATAAACTTATAACCGTCGTGATAGTATAATATCATGACGGTTGCAATTTATAACCGCTGTGATATTTAGTATCACGACGGTTCTAAAATGAGAACCGCTGTGATAATCCTTATTATATATCCCCGCTAGGGTTTTGCGCATCTTGCGCTTATTGGCAAACCAACACTTAGACGCTCTAGCGGATCCCGATCGAGCCCATCGTCGCCGCCATTGTCCGAGGCCGCCGCCGTCCTCCCGACCGAGCCCTCGCCGCCGCCGTCCTCCCGAGGCCGCCGCCGTCCTCCCGACCGAGCCCTCGCCGCCGTCCTCCCGAGGCCGCCGCCGTCCTCCCGAGGCCGTCGCCTCCCGAGCCTTGCCCTGTTCTTCGTGTTCTTGACTTGACTATTTCTAGACGGTTTGAGTACCGTCTCAGGCGGTGAGTGTTCTTGATCTTTGATTTCTATCGAGAGTTCAAATAATTATTATCTTGTATATCTCTTGTGGGCTCAAAATGCATGCTCTGTGATGAACTAGTTCTATCTTGATTGTGACTCTAATAGAAGAATCGATTTGAGCTCTATTGATTGGCTTCTTTGGTGAGTTGTAGTTTGTTGTCGATGTTAAGTTGATCTGTTTCACCGCAAATGAATTTGTAGAGTATCTTTGTAGTTTCGGTTCTATTCATTCATGTCGATTCTTATTCACGGTGATATCCTGTTCGTTTGATTCAATTTATCATTGTTATATATCAACGCTTGTTGTGGATGATCGAAATAAACTTATTGTCGTGAATGATTCAATAGCATACTATTCCGTTTACCTTTGCATGTGAACATTTCAACTGATATCTTCGAGCTAGATTCATCTTTAAGAAAAGTTTTAGAGCTCAAGTCTTGATTTTAACTATTAGATCATTTGTGAAGAGTATAGACATTGCATGAGAAGGCCAAGATTTTAAGATCTTGAAGTAACTCGCTCGAGAGCAATCCTAAAACAATTAAATTGTTATTTGTTAGATTTAATTGTTCTTTTAAGAGGTCGATGGTTATGTTATTTTCAGCATATCTATATTCTTTGAATATTTATATGAGTATGAATGGCGGTTTGAGTTAAAATATTTATATTCGAAATGAGTCTCCTCTGTGCACATCACCCCTCTTGTAACAGTCTCTCTGCACATCACCCCTCCCTCTACTCCTCTCCTCTCTTCCATTTCAATATGATCACTTTCTTATTTTATCCTTATAGACCCACCAATTGAGCAACATGTCATCCGCGCATTCTTCAACACCATCGCGGGGCGTCCGCTCCAACATCAAGACGCCAAGGAAGAGGGCTATCAAAGAAGCACGAGGGCGATTTACCATCACACGGTCGATGCATCGGGGTCCCTCTCCTTCCTCACAAAGCGAAGCGCATTCGAACATTGATTGGAATAGTTGCGAGGCGAATTGAGATCACATTCAATTCGTGGAAGAACGTTCCTGAGACTCGGAAACGTGAGCTGTAGACCAAAATTTTGGCATCGTTCGAGATCCCAGAAGAACACCAAGACGCCGTGCAACGACAAACCTACTTAGCGGCGTGCAAAGCATGGAAGAACTTCAAGAGCACGCTTGTCAAGAAATACGTGGAGACGGACGAAACGCCTATTCATAAATACCCATTCCTGGAACCACAATGGGAAGAGTTCAAGGCGATGAAGACAACTGAAGATTTCAAAAGTACAAGTGTGGCGCATAAGGCCCTCCAAGCAAAAACACACACCCCACAGACTTGGCACGGTGGGTATGCGGGTAAAATCCCATGATGGAGGACGGAGGATGACTTGGCGCCCAACAGACATCGCCCCGCCATTTTCCAATATCCCGGATGAGCGCACTTGAAATTGGATTAGAGCAAGGTCATCTACAACGGCAATGGGGCGTCTCCTTCAAACTCTGCAGACCAGTAAGTGTCCCAGCATCTAGTAAGATATCAATCGAAGTGCGTAGCTTGTAATGACTCCAGAACTTCATACGAATTGAAATGACATGTCGTGCTCTTGTAGGAAGAGCTGAGTTTTGAATCTACCGTGGGATCATTCCATGGAGCAAGGGAGAATGATATGCTCTCCGTGGCCCTGGGAAACAAGGAGCACCTGGGCCGTACGAGAGGCCTTGGGCTTTACGTTCCTTGGAAACATGATTTTCAAGATGACTCCGAAATGTATCGGCGTAGGAAGAGAACCAAAGCCGAGCTACGAGAAGAGTCCAAGGCAACTCTTAGAGAGGAGATAATGGGTGAGCTGGCTGATGTAATCAGAGATGAGGTGCGGAAACAAGCAGAAAGTCACACCGCCGCTCCGTGGTAGCTAGCCCGCATAACCATCCGAGTAGTTGCGCGTCCAATCCGACGGAAAGCGTGACCAAATTTTCTGTGGACAACATCCAGGTAAAAATTATTATCTCTCCAATGCTTGCTCCATTCATAGACCTATTGGAGTAGCTAATTTTGTATCGTTATGTAGGAGCCTACGAAGTGCAGGCTCCAAGTGAGATGTGCCTCCGTTCCCTTGTACGCTGCTTGGGGCCAGGCATATCAGTCTGGTATCGGGGCCAGGGTGCACGGTAAACCTTTAGCGCCAAGCTACGCAAAAGTTAATGTGGATGGTGTGCATGCCAATTTTGAGGTCATCCTGCTACGAAGGCCCCAACGACGAGATCGTGACTCTAGGGCGTGCCATTGGAACATTCATCCAAATGGCCCAAATGCGACATCTCTCGAGGCTTCTTCACCGGTGGCGGACCGGAAGGGCAGACGAACCGAGCTACAAACACCGGTGTTATCTCCACAACAAGAAGACGAACCGAGCTAGCGATGGTGCTATCTCCAGCGGCGCAAAGACGAACCGAGCTAGCGATGGTGCTATCTCCACAACGGCAGCACGAACCAGAGCTAGCGCTGGCGCTATCTCCACGGGTGCTATTCTCGCCAAAGCAACTTGCAGCGTCTGAACCATTACGGTCGTCTACCATAAAGTCGACCTACGATCGAGGCGATGGCAAGGGCAAATCAAAGATGGAGGATGATGACGATCCCGCACCGCCATTGTCCCGCAAATTGCGTGCTAGGCGAGCCGATGATATTCCCGCAAGAGCAACTCGTAACCCTAGGACTTGGTTGCCAAACATTACACAATTGGTATATGCAACAGTCCAATAGGCCAGAGGCAGAACGACGCTCAGGTATCACTTTCAAATTCAATCGGGAATATTTCCAGCACGAAGTTCAGGATTGTGTCTTCGTGGTGACCTTTGACGATATATTTGATCTTTTCACGCTCAACGCCTCGACGCCTCACTCATTCGATCTTTGGACGCCAAGTCTGTACAATTGATCTCTGTTCACGTCATACCGATATATGTCACAATTTGTTGCTTCTACGTGCATATATATAGATTCATCGACCGAAGCTAGATCATCGAAATTACCAATTGGTTTCCTGGACCCACGCTTGGTCGCCATTGATACCATCAACGAGGATGCATCCTTCGTCGAGAGCTATATTACAACAACACTGCTGGCTCACAGCGATAAGGATTTTGTTCTTATACCATACAATGAGAACTTTCATTGGATTTTAATTGTAATTATACCAAAATAGAACAAGGCTATATACCTTGATTCTTTAAGTAAGAACAAATCCAAGTACACAGCTATCGCCGAAATACTCGATAGGTAAGTACATTGTACATTGTACTCTTTTTTCCTTCCGAATGACTAATCTAACTTTTTCGAATAACGAAGGTCGTTCGCCGTATACATTCAACAAACACGTGGCTCAACGACAGGGGCCAAGCCCTTGAAACATTCTCGCAATTTTCGGGTATTCACTAGCTACACATTAATTAATCCTATACAACACTTAGCAGTAATGCCTTTTGATTTAACACATTCTATTTTTGCGGTGCCACCCAGCGGTAGGGCAACACGTGTGGATACTACGTGTGCCACCATATGAGACTACTCCTCGATTCCTCGAAGATCAGCAATTCTAAGGTTTGTCAAACTTCCCACATTCATTTCATACTTGTCACGTTATATATGTAAGCGTTGATTTTCCTATCGACAGTGCGCCCATCCCTACATGTGCATTGAAACAATTGGACTTTGCAAAATTCGAGGAGAGTTCGCTTGGTTTTTGTGGAGTAAAGTCATCAAATCCAATGGAGAGTTCCACTGCGCACTGTAATTGTGAATTTGTTAATGGATATTAATATCATTTCAATTAATTCATTTGCGAAATGGATGCTTTATGTTTGTGAATGAAATGTGATGTGAATGAAGTGTGATATGTTTGTCAAATGAATTGAGATCTGAATTGTATGTATACATATACCTGTTCATTTGCTTGTTTCAGAGGGTATGGCTAGCATTTCCAGAGGCTAGCCAATAAAAAGAATTAGATTTAGGGGTAGAAAGGAACATCACGACGGTTTAGCTACAAACCGTGCGTGATATTCAACATCACGCACGGTTGTCGCTACAAACCGTCGTGATATTTCAACATCACGCACGGTTGTTCGACAACCGCCTCGTGATAACCTTCGATTATCATCGACCCATAAATTCAGACGGTTCACAAAACCGTCTGTGATGATGTTTTTGAACCGTTTGTGATGACCTTTTCTGTAGTAGTGTGTGTCGCTATATTTGCTCATAGTTCACCATATGCATATGCATTGACCAAGGAAGCAATAATTCTAAAAAGCAGCTAATGAGAAATAATCATGCACACTTCTGTTATGTTACATAACACAAATATTTAATCTCTTACAAAGCATTTAGTAAGTAGAAGTGGGTGAAAAAATTACAATAACTACACTATAGATACCTTCAATAGATAAATATATTAAAATGAATTCTCCTAAAGCTATGGACAAATATAGCGCGGAGGGAGACACATTTATCAAGCCGATCCTCCCAGTCATAGTCATTGGGTTTAATTTCTTCCGTTGCAGAGACACGACCGATCGAGACCTTTACCCTGCTACTATCTGTTTCAGTCGAAATGTGGGTACAGAACATGGCTCGATCGATCGCGCAACGCTATGTCAGATTAATTTCTTGCCAAAATAGGTACAATAATAATGTAGTTTTTTAGCACAATAATTCGGCGAGGTGTGATGTATCGCCCGGCTGGTGCGAACGGGGAATTAACCACACTTTCGGTGTGAACTCCAACGGGACCTGAATTGATACGCACGCGCGAGATAACGGGATTAGTTTTGTCCCGGTTGATCTTCGGAAGCTAGCAACGATACATAGGATAAATACATACATATATATATATATATATATATATATATATATATATATGAGCATATCTAGTGCTAAAGCCCTATTCAGTGCTAAAGCTCATCGAGCCATCCGATCTAGCCCGCACGGTTTGGATAGGAGGAGGTGGAAGACTATCAACTCACTTAATACATCTTTCAGAAAACCCCTGTGCAGAATTGTTTTGCGGATAAGCCCCTCTTCTATTCCTCTCTCCCCTCATTTGTTCCCCATCCATGGCCGAATCATGCCTCCCTCCCGCGGCTCCCTTGCCGGCCTCCCACGGCGCCGGCCCCTGGCTCCCGGCACCGCCAACCCAGCCATCATCCACGGTTGCAGCGCCTCCAACGCCGCCCCGCCGCCACCAACGCGCCACCTCCGCGATTCCTAGCTACCGCGGGCTAGTGTTTGGGCCGTCGGCGCCGCCTCCCGGCTGCCACGGACCTAGCTAGGGTTTGGGCTGCGGTGCCGCCTCCTCCCGGCAGGCGCTGCCGCCTCCCGAACCCGGCGCTGCCCCGTTCCTGGCTGCCTTGTTTCTCGTTTGATTTATGGCGGCTGCCTTGTTAACAGATTCCTTTGTAAGAATGACTACATTTTTTGTGTACCTGAAGTCCATTGCATCTGATAAGTCACAGTTTTAGTTTTATCAACAAGATGTGGTCATTTAGTATTAAATAGTAATTAACATGTGCTCTTAAATCTTAAGCTGTTTTAATCTTTGCTTGTGTCAAGTTCAGGTGTTTTTCTGTCTATATCCAGAAATACACTGTTTTTTTTTGTGGCAGGCTGTGAATTAAATTCTTCTCTTTGTATTGGTGCATATGGAACTATTCCCATTCTTGCTTGTTAGCTACAATGCTGGATAGGAGATTTGGTCTGTGCCTGAGATAATCTTTGCAGAACTTAATATGCATGTGCACGTCTGTAGTCATTCTTAAATTTCAGTAAATGGCATCTTGTGGTGTTCATATGATTCTGCATCAGTGATATGCAATGGATTGCATATTATTTTGACTTGCGCATGATATGGCTCTGCATACAGCAGAAATATTTGTTTTCTGGTATGGTGATTGCGGGAGAGTAAGACTTGGCCTGCTTCGTTTTGTTTGAAAGATGTATATGCAGTGTTGTGCTGGTGTATTGGTATTTTCCTTCACCCATAGAAGATGAAGTGTTTTTGAGGTACTGTGGCTGTACGATACAGAAGTACCTGATCCTGGAAGGAGACTTGGACTGAGCTCACTAAATGTTGACTCGAGCTTGCATGTGCCCTGTATCATATAGCTTTTCTTCCGAGTTACCCTACTCTTGGATCTTGGACCTGTAGTGTGCATGTGCCCTATATCATATTATTCTGAGCTTCGTTGCCCTGGAATTTGTTGCTGTTCTTTGCGAGAAATGAATCAAGAGGCAAATTCTCTTCTAAATTTCGTAACAGTATTGCATCTACACGAATCGAGCTGGCTTCGGTGGCAAATGTCACACACGGCATACAGAAATATGACTTGCTCGTCACTGTCGCTCACATGTGCTACCTTCGCCTTAACCGAACAAAATCCCAGAAGGCACGTACCAGCAGGTATTGCCAGCAGCTTTCCTGTGCCGCAAGAAGCCAATAGCATCTGTTCTAAACGAACTTAAACTAAAAGAAGCTCTGAATTTCTGAAGCAACTCACAAGCACAAATCAGGAAATAAAACATTAACGGAAGCTGTTGCATACAATCCACAATTCCTGATACTATTCATGTACCAAACATACACAATAGAAACGTAGAAACTCATAAGGTTCTGCACTGAACATAGACATAAACAAGAATTGGAGCTTCCTGCATCCACAATAGTGCTAAGCGCTAATGTGGCGGTTTCTTCATCCGACTTCCCGCATCCAATTAGTAATAAAAAAACAAGAGAGTTAGTAAAAAAATAATTTGGAAACTTTCTAAGAACAAAGTTTGTTATCATTACCTTGGTCAATGTGCTGTCGTCCTCAAAGGCAATAGCAAGGTACTGTAATGATGAGAAACATATTTATAGCCAGACCACAGATAAATCATACATATGTGCAACAATTTAAACTATGTAAAGTGGAAATAGTAAGCATATGAATTCAAAGACATCTCACTATCTTATTTATGATATTAACATATCTGAGAAGCTTAAAGTATGAAATGGCTATAAGGGCAGTTAAAGCGTTATCATGAAAACTGTAACATTAACAAGCATATGGATGCCCTCCTAATACCTTTAATTAGGGGGGGGGGGTACTAGAACCACTGTACTGTGTAACATCTAGTGACCTTATGTGTGTGCAAATTCCTCTGGATTATATGGTTTCAATATGGCAAGGCTACAGAGGAGCTTGATCAAATTCAGAAGGATGACGAGATTGTCGAGGATGAATTGGTCTGTTTCTCTATGCAATCACGTGGACAAAATGCATCATTCATGTATTACATGCATTGTTCTAGGTGCCTTACTATTGTGCAAATTTTTCTGAATTTGGATTTCAGGATGCCTTGTATATGCTTTGCACTAGTGTTTTGGACTGATCATCTCAAAATTTTATACACACTAACCTTGCAGATGGGGAAGGAGGGGGCGTCGCCTCGTCATGGCTCATGGGAAGGAGGGGGCGGCGCGGTGGCCGAGTTGGCGGGGCGGCGCCCGGCAATGGGAGGAGGCGGCGGCGACCCAAACCCTAGATGGGTGCAGTGGCGACCAACAAGACAAAAAAAGCAAATCCAACAAAGGCAGCCAGAACTGGGGCGCCAACAGTGGGAGGCGGCGACGGCCCAAACACTAGCTGGGTCCGGTAGCTAGAACCGGGCGGCGGCGTTGGTGGTGGCGGCCGTGAGCCGGGGCGGCGTCGGGGGCGGGGGCATTGGTGGCGGCGGTGCAACCGTGGATGATGGCTGGGTTGGCGGTCTGGGAGGAGGGGCGGCGTGGGAGGCCGGCAAGGGAGCCGCGGGAGGAGGCACATATTCGGCCATGGATGGGGAACAAATGGGGAGAGAGGAATAGAAGAGGGGCTTATCCGCAAAACAATTCTGCACGGGGGTTTTCTGAAAGATGTATTAAGTGAGTGAGAGTATTCCACCTCCCTCCTAATCTCCTATCCAAACCGTACGGCCAAGATCGGATGACTCTGGTGAGCTTTAGCACCTTAGCACTGAATAGGGCTTTAGCACTAGATATGCTCCTATATATATATACATACATATATACATATATATATATATACATACATACATACATATATATATACATACATACATACATATATATATACATACATACATACATACATACATACATACATATATATATATATACACATACATACATACGTACATATATATATACATACATACATACATATATATATATATATACATATATATATATATATATATATATATATATATATATATATATATATATATATATATATACATATATATATATATATATATATACATATATATATATATATATATATATACATATATATATATATATATATATATATATATATATATATATATATATATATATATATATATATATATATATATATATATATATATATATGTATGTATGTATATAATCGAACACTATGGTGTCCGGACACCATGACTTAAAATATGTATTTATCCTATGTATCGTGTGCAAAAAATTATGAAAATTTTTGAATATCGAGTTTAACTAGTTTACCAACTAGTTCAAACAAGTTTGAACTGAAATTCGAATTATAGTTACCTTTTTTTATTATAGTTTGATTGTAGGTGTGTACTGATTATATATATAAATCAGTAAGCATATGATCTAAATTCGTTCAAAACATTGAATTTGAGTATATTTTTAAAGGTATATGTTTTATTTGAATTGTTATAGATGGGTATATATACACACATATACATATATATAGAAAAATGGTTCCATATTCCTGGGAATATGTACTCTCACTTTTTATGTGCCACTTCCCTTTTTATATGTCGATCGCCACTTATACTCTAATAATCATTATAAGATACTCCAAAGTAAGTTCAAGGAAAAAATTCATCAAAGTTCACTTTTTATAACATAATTTATGTATATAGTCCCTTTATGTGTGGAAAAAATATATAGCAAAAAAATAACTCCGATGATTTTTTCAACCAAATCACATTATAGTATCTTAGAATTAGTATTTAAGTATATAGAAAGTTATAAATAATTATAATATGTTTGTTTAAGTGGTATATTCGAAGTAGAAATATGTACTCTCAGGAGTACGAAAAAAAGCTTCATACACACACTCTCTCCCAGGAAACTTTTTTACTCCCGAGAATAGTTACTTCCTATGTTGTATCTCGCGCAACAGAGGGTATGTACGTATAGTATCTTTACTATTATAAAAGAAGGAGTTGGTGGTTGGTCCGGTCTCTCTTACCCCTTCTCACAAAAGGCAGCGCTGACATGTGGCCCCCAAAAGACATGCGCCGAATCTTCCCACCTTCCCATCAAAATATCTTTCTTTCCATGATTTAGTGGTCAAGGTGGATTTCATCTAGACTGCATTGTAGAGTACATGCTGTATTTTTTATCCAATGCTTAATCTTATACGAGCTGAATGCTTGTTGCTACGTATTTTAAAATTTTATCATACTATATGTTCTGAAACTAATGGGTGGTAAAAATTTTTAGAACATGCATACAAATATATTCTAAATTTTTTTTTTAAATTCGTAGCAAACCACGGGCATTCAGCTAGTATGAGTATATATATGACTACCTAGGTGGTATGTATATATTTGTAGACGTACTCCTTTTTATGTGCGGATATGAAGATATTTACAAAATACGTTAGAAATCATGGACTTCCATGCAATTTTTTCATATGTACCCACATTGGAATGTATATGAGTGTATATAAAGTGGTAAAGGAGTATTCCAAACTCATTTGTGCAGTATACTGCCATTTATGAGTGAAGTTACTACTAAACACGTATAGAGTTACTGTAAGTTGTAACACTACACAACTAGCAGGAACTCTACATGTATTTGACATTAACTTCACTCACGTACGATAGTAACTTTTCAGTGCGCACAGTGCATGCAAGCACAGAATAGCGCATATATATTCTATTATAAAATAGTAGTTGGTGGTCATCATTCGTTCTCTCTGTAGAAAAGAACCCCTTAAAGTTAGAGATAATTATCCATAATCTAGAGGTAGCTGGTGAGTGGTACATTCGTCTCGCACCCTCCCACCTCTAAAAAAATCGAGTGCCCATGTAGTACCTTTCTCTCTTGCGATATTTTTTCAGCAACTCTTGCCATTTCATTTTTCCTCCAACATAGATCCCAAAAATCCACTCAGGCACGAACACAGGGAGCTCCTCCCGTCCCCACATTGGAAGTAAACATCGTGCTCTCATCCATACTATTCCCCTAGCAAACACCCGTATCTATCGCCACCCCCACTATACTCAACTGTCACCCTATCTCTTATTCTATCCCAAAATCGCATCGCTACCACCCTATCTCCTCACATCCATGCTAGCATGGCAAAGTCACCGCCACCGCATACCAGGGAGGCCGAGGTGAAGCTGTGGGGCAGTGCTAAGCCAAATCGATAAATACCCTCCCAATTCACCTATCTCATCACACATCTCTCTCAGTGAGGCGACTTGTGATGCCCTATCCATTGAGGCGTTGACCCTAATGCTAGGTCCTATAGTCGATCAACGGTGCCAACATCGGCACCTCCCATCGGTACTCTGCCTCCTACCGATCGCCACCGCGTCCCAGTCGTCCCTCTCTCCACATCCGCTACACCCCTTCCCCACAACTTCGTTCCCGATATCTTCCTCGTCCAACCCTTAGGTAACTTCTCATATATAGGTGAATGAAACCATGGATTTGCAATTGGTACCATGGATATTCAATTTGTGTCTTTGGTATGATGGATATTCAATTCTGAGGTAGACATGAAGCTCAATGCGGTGTTGGATCCAGCAAGGCGTAGGGACTATTTCGAGGGTGTGGTGTGCGACACACACGGAAGGGTAGTGACCATCTTGCTATAGGGGAGGGGCTCACTGGGAGCATCTCGCTGGCAGTGGCAATGATCTCGGGCTTTACCAAGCTGTACCTACACTACAATGAGTTGGGCGGGGTGATCCCCTGTGAGATCGGTGACCTCTCCGAAGCTCGTGGAGCTCTACCTCGGCATGAATAACCTTCCCGGGAGCATCCCCATGGAGCTCGACCACCTTGGTTGCCTCCAAGGTAAGTGAGTTCTTGGCTGGTCTTGAAGCTAATTTGAATTAGGGGAATTATTTTTGGTGTTTTGTTTTGGCCAATTAGTTCTTTGATATTTGCATTTTGTATAATTTGAATGGATAAAGAGTTCAAGTTTTTGGTGTGCACATTTTGTTCCTCAATTGTTATTTTGAGCTCAAATTCCTATTCTTGATGTGATGTGCATAACAAAATCGCAATATATACATCTTATGACCGCTGTTGTACTAATTGGTTTATACAAAACAATAAGAATGACACAATAATTGATTCATACATATACCATGCATATGTGTTGTTCTTTTTGTTTACTGTGCCTTCAGATGTTCATGATGTGCTAAACAGGAGAAGTGTTGACGATAAATATATATACCATGTATACACGTTGTATTCTTTGTTTAGTACAATTTCAGGCTATCAAAAGCCGATGACGACTTTTCTTGAAGAAGTGGAGGATGACGGGGATACGCTCATGTCTTGCACAACCGATACCATTGGAGAAAACCGATGAGAAGATAACCGCAGTTGAAGATGAAGTACTTACTGCCCCGTTGTTACATCATGATGATTTGATACCTACAGCATATACATCAACTGAAGAGAATGATAAAGGTAACCATATTAGTGCTGAATTTAATTGTGAAAAGGTGAGTAATTGTGAGAACTCATGTGTTCAATCAAAAATTCCATGTTCTGAAATTTCTTTGCTCAATTTACATAATGTGGAATTAATTACTCATAAGGAAGTTCTTACTCGAATATCTCCTAGTGATTCTTTGTATTATATCATGTTCGATGATCCTAAAGAGCTATCTATTGTGATTCAGAATGTTGCTGAAATTTCATGTTTAAAATCACTAGTTAGTACCTATGCCTACACATATAAGTTTAATTTAATTGGAGATTATGGTGTAAATGACAAGTTTTATGTTGACCGAATATGCGTTACATGTGATAAGATTGCTGAATTGAAATTGCATAATTTGGATAAACAATATTTTGTGCCATATCATGATCGCAATGAGATGAGTTTCAACATTAATGCTTCATGTTTTAAAAGATTTCTTAAGCCTACTTGTTCATCCTTTAATGTACAATCATGTATAAATAATCAGAGTAGCGCAGTTGAAGCATGTAAAACACTAAAAATTTTCTCCCCCATACTTGAACAGCTTAATTTGGTTTGGCCCATTAATGACTTGTCTATATACTTAGCAAAGTCGATGACGACTTTTTCTCATGGAAGGGAGAATGATGTGAATAACAATATCGCAATATATACATCTTATGACCGCTGTTGTACTAATTGGTTTATACAAAACAATAAGAATGACACAATAATTGATTCATACATATACCATGCATATGTGTTGTTCTTTTTGTTTACCGTGCCTTCAGATGTTCATGATGTGCTAAACAGGAGAAGTGTTGACGACAAATATATATATACCATGTATACACGTTATATTCTTTATTTAGTACAATTTCAGGCTATCAAAAACCGTCTTTTCTTGAAGAAGTGGAGGATGACGGGGATACGCTCATGTCTTGCACTTCTCAGTTAAATATATTATTTAACAGGAAGGAATTATTGAGCCGCATTAAATATTATCAGGCCCATACTCGATCTGTGCAAACCTAAAGTAAAAATGTGTTTAGAAAGTCTCGTCGATACTAGTGCAACGTCCATCACTTCAAGTGTACAAGATGATGAGGACATCTCGATTGGTCCGATTACGCAAGCACGAGCTAAAAAGATTAATCAACAGGTGAACTCGCTCCTAGTTGAATTTTGTTTTAATTTATATGAGAATTGGCTACTACCTAATACTAGTATTTTAATTAGTCTCAGGTTTTTGTATAAGGAGATGTTGGGATATCGAAGCTAAAAGAAATTAGCTGAGCAAGAAAATCATGCATGTGCAGATAAATAGGGACAAAGAAAAAACGAAACAAATATCCATACTACACATGAAGACATGCATGCAGAAGTGAAGACTCAATAACAACCATTCATACTACACGTGAAGACACGCATGCATGTCGTGAAGGAAGCCACGGAAAATTTATCTAGTCATAGGCACGTTTTCGTTTTGAGTCCGTAACAACCTGGTGGCCGAAATCCCATCAAAGTCGGTCAACAACGTTTTCATTTTTTGAGTCGGTTTGTATTCTCGTGAGTCCGAACCCAAGTCAGGAGATTAGATTGAGTATTATACGGAATAGTGGTGCTAGCCGAACGAGTCAGGGCTGCGTCCTATTTATTTGTTCAAACTCGTTTGGAGAAAGGGACGACGGTAATGAATCTATTATTTTTTCAGAGAGCTATACGTTGATTCTTCTTAGGATTTAACATATAATTGCAATTTAGAGGGGAATCAGGCGTTCTTCCCCGTCGTTCTTGTGATTCCTTGTGATTGACTGGAGCGACGACACGTCTACTTAGTGGTTGGGTAGACGGGATCACAAGCGTGTGGTTGGACGAATTCTTTTGTCGCAGATTGCTGTTCTAACAGTGGTTAGCGCCATCGATTCGTCAGGTTGCACGGATCCAACTATCTTCATCGATCCTACGCCGTGAAGATCGGGCAATCCCCCGCATCATGATGTCTGCGTTTGATCACATTTCAATATAAGAGCTATACTAAACAAAACGGGATTTTTCTGAAGTGGATTTGAGCTTGTTCTTGCCTTTCTGGTGGCTCATAATCCCAACTTACCATTCTTCTTTGGCTCGGAGCTCTGAATTAATAGAAGCAAGGCTTATTAGAAATTCTTGTGTGCTCAAATGTTTTACCATGTTGTCACTGATTCTATCATATTTGTTTTAACCTGTGCACTTATTTTGTTTGAGGAATGTTGATAATTGCCTGCCTGCACCTATGAAATGTCAAAAGTTTGAATTTTTCTCAATATAATTTGGCCAATGTGGATACACTTGTACGGCTATAATGTTGTGTGTATTCTACCTCTGAAATTTGATCCTTATTCTATGCTTTTTGGTTGTTTCATCTTTCATTCACTGTACTGACACAAAAGAGGTTTCGATTATGCTCATCAAGAAATTGGGTATCTGTGTTGGCATTGCTTCCTTAGTGGCGTTTTATACTTGAATTGTTCCTTTAGCTTTTCCTCATATTGTACTGCTCATAATAGCCATTACTTCTCTATTCACTTCAGGATTTAAATTAACCTGCCAAAAAGTTGATTACATCAACCTACCAAAGTTAATTTGCAATGATAATTATTCCCATTTAAATATCAAATGACTGAAAAGGTTGTAAAGTTTTTGCAGTCCTGCAGCTTAGCGACAACCAGCTCTTAGTGAGTATCCCAACTCAGCTGGGTCAGCTAAGGAATCTCGTTGTTCTTGCCCTTCAGTCCAACCATCTCACTGGGGCAATACAAGTGTCTTTTGCTCGATCTCTTCCAAGCTTGTCGGGATAATACAACTTGCTACATTAGACCTCCGGAACAATACATTTCCAGGAAGTGTTCCATCTGGTCAATAGTCCTCAACAATGGTATTCTTTTTACTATGTTATAGTTTTGTTATGTCATCTAAATTATCTCCATTAATTGTTGTAGGTCTGAAGAAATTGTGTGAGGGATTTTGGTATGATAACAATTCAGAGCTCTGTAGAGTTCAGTTTGATTCTCTGAAAGCATGTCCTAATGACGACATTGACAACATTTAACTTGCTCTCTCAAAATTCCAGGCATTTACATCCGTTCATGCTTATTGGCTTCTCTATGTGCCATATATGTGGACTAGCTCTTGAGCACGGGCTGGAAAGAAGTCTAGGTTGGTAATCAAGCTATGTAATACGATAATACTAAAAGAAAATAGGAGAAACGTATCTTGGCTCATATCTTCTGCAGGATTTTTTTGAACTATCATGTAAGTATCTCCATTTAAGGTATTAAATACATCTATACTGGAGGTTGTGGCTTAATCGATCTATCTTGCCAAATGAAAACAATAGCAAATTTGTCTCTCTAAATTATCTATTGTTCTGTTTTCCTTCTTCCGTTGTAGGCACTGCTGTGACATTGACACCACTACCTTTTCTTTATGTGAATTCCAATTTACAATGGTAGGCATGGCCAGGGGCTGCATCCCAAATTGCATTTGGCAGAAAGTAACTTGTCCCAATTTCTATAAAATGGTTTTGCAAATACTTTCATATAAGGCCAACAAAAAAAGAGGAGGCTGTTAGTGTGCACGGAACTAGAGTTGGGAATCGGTCCGGGCTTATCCGTGCTAGCCTGAGGCTCAGTTGGCCCAGCATGGCCCAAGCACATCACGGGCACGCCACATGATAGGTCATGCTGGCATGGCACGAATGGTGGGCCGGGCTAGGCCTAGAAAGCTAGCCCAACAGGTGGCATGGCACGACATATCGTGCCATGCTCAGGCCGGCGCGGCGAGCACGGCCAGCACGGCTGGCACGCTAGCGCCACGACTACCTTGGCCTCGCCACCCGCCTCCCGTCGCCATCCATCTCACGGTCACCCCCACAACCACAAGCCATCACAGAGCAGAGAGAGAGAGGGAGTAGAGGGGAAGGAGTATACAAGTGCCATTTACTGCCAATCGTCGGAAGACCGTGCGAGGTCGCAAAGGCCGGAGTCCGGAGAGCACGTCTCGGGCCCCCCGCTCTCGTGTGTACTCCGACATTGACACTGCGAACACGTGCAGCCGGCCCCCACTCCCGCACGATGGCGGGGACCTCCCTCCACCCCTAGACGATGGCGGCGACCTCTCCCATCCCCGGAGGCTCCGACGATGACGCGGAGGAGGTCATCGGTGGAGGCACGGTCAGGTGGTAAGAGACGACTGGGGAAGGAGGGTGAAGGCACGGATGGGGAGCCGAAGGGCGTGGTCGGTGGCGAGACGGAGGCAGGCAGTGGGCGTAGGGTTGGTCGAGAGAGGCACGGCCGGGGGAGGAGGGCGACGACGCAGGTGGGGATGCAGAGGATGTGGCCGACGGTAGGCGCGAGGTTGGCGGGGGGAGGCGTAGCTGGGGTGGGGAGGCGAATGGCATGACCAGGCATTGGCCGCATGAGAGGAGGGAGCACGACGAGCGCGAGATCCAGATCGGGAGGAGGGGATGAGGAAAAGGGGAATGAAGGGGTTGGGTCGGTCGGGTGGAAGAAAAGGATGGAGGAGAAAAGGAAAAGGAGAAAGGGAGAAAAGAAAAAATAAAAGAAAAGAAAATTAAAATTACAAATTAGATTTAGAAAATGCAGGTTAAGAGAATATTCCATAAAATCTGGCTAACACTGATTACCTTACGAAATTTTAGTAGCAAGCCAGCACGTTATTAAAAACTGAATAGCATGTCATTAGTAGACCAAAAAGGGGGGATTAGCGACCACCCATTAAATAAATACATTGCTATTAGATTATTCGAACGCTCATTTAAATGCTTGATTCAATGATTAGTCACATCAAAATAATAGAAATCATTGTTCCATCTTAAGGCAGGCAGAATCAGTAACTCTATACGCCACTTACACATATACTTTTCCTAGCACCTAGTAACTAAAAAAATTATGAACGCATGTATTAGATGCAAAATATTGGTTAACACCTTAATACATCATACATACATAACTCACTGGGTTATACTTTCACTAGTTAGATTATACATGTTTGTGTATACATACGAATTCTACATTTTCCCCGAAATATTTACATGTTCATGTTTTTAAGCAACTAATTCAATTTTTACTGGGTTTTAACAAGGTGGGCATGAGAGAAATGAATTTGGCAGCTGCCGCCTCCGTCGTCTATAGTTCATTACACATATGCGACACAAGGTGCTTGACCGAATGGTGATATCTTTGTTCTTGCATGCAACTATTGCTAATTGCATTGTTCTTCCACTCTGTTGGTTTGAGGTTTAACAGATATAATAGCAGTTCCAAACTTCATGACCTTCCTAACATCAAGGCTGTCATATTGTACACTTGTCATTTCCACACTCTCTTTGGTAGACTCCTAGTATCTATATAAATTAATAACATACAATACAGTCCCATTTCGTATATGTCTACATTTGGCAAGCACACATGTATGCCACAAGACTAGTATATTGTACGCATGTTACTTTTCCTCTAAAATATTTATGTGCCCATGTTTTTACACAACTAATTCAATTTTAACAAGTTTTTAATGAGATGGGTAGGAGAGAAATGAAGATGGCAGCCGCTGCCACCATCGTTGCCACCGTCTTTGTTGTGTATAGTTACTTTAGGTTAGGCTTGTGCTGGCACGGTACGAACACCGGCACAGCGGGTTTTGGGCCGTGCTTAGTCTGATCGAAGGCGAGGCAGGCTGGCACGGCACAACACGGCGAGGTAACTGGGGCGAGCTGGCATGGCACGAAATGGCCTGAAGCACGGTGAACCCAGGCTGTGCCAGCATGGCAAAGCCCAATTTCCAGCTCTACATGGAACTACACCATAAGTCCCGCTTGTCAGTGAGACAATAGATATTGACCTCGGTTGATCCTACATGCTAGTGAGTGAACATCATTTCTCTCCCTACCCACTCATGCTATATCTCTATCTTCAGCTAACTCTATTGACGTGGAGGACAGTGGTGAACAAAGCGATGAAGTTTTCTTTGAGAGTACAATGTGGACACACACGCGCACACATGACAATCCCCCACCCCACATACACACGTGGTGCGTTCTCACGCACGCTAGAGACAAAACGTGAGGCGTAAGCCTCAAAGATCGCAAGCATACATTTTGACCACTGAACATATTCACGTAAACATATACTCGGAGAGGCTCTATTTATATAAACAGTACTATAAAGTACTGTTTATATGAATAATATCCAAAAATACGATGCCACATGATTGATTCTGGGCGGGTGGTGTGCACACCCCTCCGCACAAGGCAAAGTTGAGGTAGCAACGATGCACTTGCAACGTTCTGTGTGTTCACGGTGGTGGGAGCGTACATGAGCAATGTTACAAAAAGACGTCGGCGCACCTGATCGGGCTCCTTGACAAATGGTCCTAGAATAGCCTACCCTTGAAATGCCAGGCCCGAGGTCTGGTCCGAAGCCCGAAAATTTTTTTCTGGATAAAATTTTTATTTTTATCAATAAATTTTTATTTAAAATTATTTTCTATAGTAAAATATTGTTTTTATTCTTTATCAATTTTGTCGAGATTTTTTAGGGCTTCCAGCCGGGCCTGCCGGCCAAAAACTAGGCCGACCCTGAGCCTAGAAAAATCGGGGTGGACTGCCCGTAGAAAGACTTATTTTGTCCAATACTCATAAAAATGAAGTCCTTCTTATTTCTTACTCTTTTAAAGGAACGTTAGATCGAGATCGATTAGGGTATGGCTACAATCAAGACAAAGATCATTTTTTAATTACATAAATGGAGAGAGTATTTAGTGCCATTATGTTGAAATAAATCATATGACTAAGGTTAGGCCTGTGTTATGCGTAGCCCGCCCTGGTAGATTTTTTTCAGCCCTATAGGGCCCCAAAGCTAAAAAATATGAAATTAATACAAAATAAATGTATTTTCAGAAAACAATTTAAAATAATATTTATTTGGAATAATAATAAAAATATTTTTATTCAAAAACACAATTTTAAGGTTCGGGCCGGGCTCAGCCCTGTCCTTTCAAGAATCGGGCATTTCCAGGTTCAGACCCAAAGCCCAGCCCTTGCCTGGCCTGTGAGCAGGTTTGACTGAGATGGACAAATTTTGTTTTTGTGAAGAATCTTAGGTGTGTTCAGTTATTTTTTTTAAAAAAAATGGTATCAAGATGTCCTAGCCTTGCCGCATAAAAGAAAAGGCAGAAGAAAGAAAGAAACACCTCCCAGTCTTTCTTTTTAGAGGGTTTAGTGCTGTTTCTTTTCAGCGACTTGTATGCCCTCAAAAGCTAAATTGCACAAATCTTTAAGCGTTATCGATAGGATGGGTTTTTTTTCAACTATAACTTATGATTTTTCGTTCTAATACGAGTGCTTATGTGAATGAATTAAATGTCGATAAATCGTTTCAGAAAGATTATTCCGATAAGCCGCTTCGAAATGACGACAAAGAAACCATCCTATTTATTTATTTAAAAAAAAGCATAAATCATAATCTATAAACCGAAAAAACTTAGCTAGTGGCAAAGTAGTGTCTCCATGGTTTGCAAATCAGACCCTTATTCTTTTAAAATTTGTGTATTTTACTCTTTAGTTGAGTACCCACCCAAGCATCTCCCAATTCTGAGTTGTTTGATTCTTTTTAGAGTACAACGAAGGATGTACACACGCACCCACACATTCTACCTTATATACTCTTGGGTGTGTTCACTTGCACACGTCTAGTGGACACGCCTAATTAGAGTGGAAACCTACACCTCACGGAGCACGAGCACGCTATTTGACTATATATATATATATATATATATATATATATATATATATATATATATATATATATATATATATATATAAGCATCTTTTCTACATCCGGTGTAGTTACACCTTATATCGTATCTCGCAATGTAGGGAGTATCTCGCGTAACGGAGGGTATGTACGTGTAGTATACAAGTATTTAAGACCATCTAGGTGGTATGAACAATTTTCGAAGTGGTATATACATTTTTCGACATACTCCTTTTTATGCGCGCGTATATAAGGGTATTTACAAAATACGCTAAAAACTTTGAACTTCTTTACAAGTTTTTCGTGTGGTTCACATTGGAGTATCTTATAATTAGTATACAAATGTACCTAAAGTGATAAAGAAGTATTTCAAGTTTGTTTAGGTGGTATATTAGAGGTGGGTGTAACTACACCGGTGTAGAAAGTATTTTCATATATATATATATATATATATATATATATATATATATACTCTTTCTTTTTAAGACATAGCTCTAGAGGATGAAAATCATTTGTTAGATCCAGGAATCAAACTCAAGGCCGATTTGTTCGTGACGCCCGAACCCACCATTGACCTAACGCTGGGTTGTTTGATTCTAGTATGTGTTTGTGATAGATTTTTTTTTGTGTGAACATTATCTTTTACTGATACTACTTAGCTGATATCTACTAGAGGTGAAATTTTAGGGGGCATCTCTGTCAGATCTGACCCATGTAGGCATGTAGCTCGGCCCAAACTTTGTTTTTTTCAGGTAGGACGAAAAGAACAAACAAGTCAATGTACATACGACACTTGGAGAGGGACAGGTTGCTGAGATGCATTATGTATGGTTGAATTGCCAGTGGATTTGATTGAAAGGGCTTTCGTGCATTTGGTTCTAAACTCTACCTGGCAATTCTTTCTCATTTTTAGACAGGAAAAAAATATCTGGGAGCAAGATTCCAAGGGACATGCATGCCTGCATGATGGTTTATTGATTTGTTCTTTTCTGGGATCCAAACATTTGCTCTTAATTGCAGAGCCATGATAAGTTGTTGTGGATGCATCATACATGCTTGTTCAATGCACATAATTTTATTTATTTATTTGAGAGATGATGCACTTGCAAAATAGTATGCAGAGCCCAGTATTGGTCTCCATGAAATGGAATATGAATAGTTAGCGTTGTTCAAAGCAATTAAAGGCCCAGCCCAATCACCGCTTCTCTACAGCAAAAGGTATCATGGGCCTGAAGCCCATCACTGTATCGCCATCTAAAAGCCTAAAACCTCGGCAGCGCCTCCGCCATTCCCCGTTCCCCCACGGCCGCAATCCCCGCCTGCTCCGACGAAACCCTAGCCATGGCGTGCTGCGGCGCCTCCCGCTCCCTCCTCGCCGCCGTCCGCGGACGCACCGCCTCCTCCGCATCGCGCTTCCGCGCGGCTCCACTCCCCTCCGTCCCTCCCGCTGCATCCCCGCCTTCGTATCTGTTTGCATCAAAGATTGCTTCTTTCATTCTTGATGTGTAATTTACGTCTTTGTGCAATTCATAATTGTGTGATAATCTTGTATAGGTGCATTGGGAGGATGACTGTCTTGGAAAAAAAAAATGAATTTCACTTGGGTTGTTGGGTTGCGGGGGCTGTTTCAAGAATTTTAGCGAATTGCTGCAGCCATGAATGCATTTTCACATGAGGTCTTGATTTGGATGTATGTCTAGGTACAATGTGCTTCTTATTTAATTATTTCATGGCTATGTGAAAATTTCTTATCAAAGTGTATTACACGATAATAATAAATCAGCACTGGGATCACTGGGAGTGGAGAAGATTTTCCCTAGTGGATTCAATGGTTGGAAATGCATGGTGTCTTCGTGCCAAAATGTAGGGTGATCTACGAAGTGGATCCTTCCCAATGTTTAAGCACACATTGCTACCCGTTAGGAGCGGTTTGATTGGAAGCGGATATTAGGATCATGACAAGTTGAGAATCCACAATCTTATCGCACCATATCTAAAATAACTATGTTAGCTAAACTTAGATAGGATAGCTTAACCCATTTAGTGTTTGGCAACAAACCTATTTAGTCTAAAAATGTTTTTTTACTAGATTATGTCGGTTTGCTAGAATAACAGTAGATAAATAGAATTTGTGAGGGTTAATTGTATTGTGTTATCTTATTCCACCCTTTTCGTGGGTTAGCTTAATCCTTTGTTAGGGTGGTTAAAAGGCTTTGACTGGGTTAACTTATCTATCCCAAACCCACAGGTGTTTGGTGGGTTAGGGTTTTAACCCGCTTCATAAACCTTGACCGAATGCAGCCTTAATGTTTTCTTGTGCATCTATTTTTCGATCAGACAGCTCTGAGTACGTGGTGACACACACTGTGTCTTAATTAAAGTAATGTAGAGCATCATCATTGGGTTGTTTTTACGAAGATACAGATAACTCCTGGTGCTTGTTTTAACCTTTGGCAGATTTTTACTATATGGTCTACCACCAGCATGAGATGAAAAATGATTTCCCTGCCTATAATTTTTGTTGTTCAATGACCAAAGTGAAATTATAACAGAGCAAGGTTATTAAGGTGATAAAGCGAGACGAGCCACCCCCCTCACACCTTTTAAGCGGTAAGGCGTGAGGCGAGGCGACGCCTTACATATACTAAGGCTCTAAAGGGCAGCAAATAAAATAAGCATTTTAGCAGTATATGTGTACCTTATTGTTGTCAATTCTTGAGCCCATGTTGCACCTATCCCCCATTCCAATTGTTCTTCTCCCATGTAGCATCCATTCTCATTGTCCCCTTGCAAGTTTCAACATATAGATTGTTACAAATGTAATAGATACAAATTGTATTCTAATTAGTTGAGTAAATACGGATTGAGTGACATACCTTGTTGACAATCTCTCCTTTCTTCTCTTCTATTCTCCCATACAACGAGCCACATGAATAATGAGTAACATAAGTTCACAATAACAATTAAGTGAATCCGAGATTAAATATGAGCGACATAACAAATTAGCAAGCACGACATAACCGACATGAGTCCACACAAATAATATAGGTGATAAGTCCACAAGTTTAGAGTAATCTAATGGAATAATAGTAGTCCACACTCTACAACACAAAAGTAGCATAGTTTATAATCCAACTCTCTTATATCTCAATATCCATCATCGAACTCATTGGGATTGCTAGTAGAATCCATGTTTTGTCCACCATCTTCGGTAGCATTGGGAGCTTCGTCACAATCGCTCACATCCGCATCATCATATGGATCTTCTTTCTCATCTTCTTCATTGCCCGAATCCGAGTGTTGCTCTTGCTCATCTAAGCTATCTTCTTCAACCACTATTGATGTAGATTTTGCACGCCTTTGGTAGGTCATAGTCTCACCATGACTATGCCTATTAGCTTGCCTTGGAAGATTGCGTGCGTGATGCGCCAATAGCTTCATCAACATCATCCCATGTAAGGTCACACCCACGAGTACCTTGAGGTGGTTCCGCCAATTAGTCAGTCCATTAGAGAGGGGTGGATGAGGAGGAGAGGCGGGGAGGGGGGAGGCGGAGGCGGGCGGGGAGAAGGAGGGGCGCCCTGAGCGAGCGTAGGCGCCGAGGGGGAGCCGGGGAGGTAGGGGGAGGAGGAGGAGGCCGGGCATACCTAGAGATGGAGGCCGCCGGCGCGCTGCTTTGAGGATGGCGGCGCCACGGGGCGATGGGGATGGACCGATGGAGGCTTCGGCGCGGCGCTAGGGTTCGACTTCGGTGCCTTCGCTTATGCGACACCCGACAGGTTCCCCACTGCCCCCCTCATCCTATGTCGTCTCTTTATCCTTGCCTTTTCGGGTCTTAGGGCGTCCACCTTCGCTGTCACCTCGCGTTTCTTCGCCTCACCGACGCTTAAGCGACGCCTTAGGGCTTGAGGCGGACACCATACGGCATACTGGCAAGGCGAGGCCGACGCCTTGCCATTCTTCGCCGCCTTACCGCCTAAGCGACGCCTTAATAAGCATGCAACAGAGTGTGGGGTTTGTCCTATGATGTATCCTTTATTTACTTTTTTTCATGAAGTTGTCTTAGAACTAATAAAGGGACATCAAAATTGGGATTTTATAGGAAAAAAATGGGAAAGATGGTTGATGCAGAGGACAAACAGAATGACTTGAGACCTTGTTCCCTAAGATAATGTAGTTCTCCCCTTTTCCCTGAATGTTATTTTTGCTATTAACAAATTAAAGGAATTGTATATTAAGGATGACCATGAGTCCATGACTCTTAAGAAATAGTTGTGGAACAAGTGTACAATTCTGGGCCCTACTGGTACGTTGGGATTACTGCTTCAAGTGGGTATAGGCAGCAGGCTAGCTTTCCTGGAGAAACCTGTGATAATTTGTTCCCAAAAAAAATATTCAGAAATACACATACTTTTTGCAGGCTTATTTGCAACTAGAGCTGTTACCAAGTACTACGCATTCCCCAAAAATGCTAATATGTCAAACAGAGTTATGTGTTAATTGTAACTGTGAAATTAAATCAATAATTTTAACACACGATACAATGAATGCATGTGGCCTGAATGTATTATTTGGTATGTTTGCCCCATATAAAGATCCTAAGTACAAACAGTACTTCTGGCTTCTGCACATGCGATATCTGTATTTATAATCATGGGAATAAATTTGTAACCTATTAATACTGGGTAATAGGATGCTTCTTTCTTGATTGCTATCAATATCATTTAAATGGTTCACTACCACCAAAATAGAACGCATGATGTATTCATGCATCAGCCCTTGCATTATGATTTCCTTCATCTTTGATTGTGAACTCTGTACTCATGTACAGTACAAGTTTACACCAGTTTGTAATGGGTCCCAATTCTTGCACACTGCACTTCTGATTATTTTAGACTGTCTAATGTGCAAAAAGTATCACAGTTGCAAAACGCACACTGCATGCACTTATAACTCCTTTTCTAACAAATTCTTCACATACACTTGTTTCTAAGGATTCATTCTTCAGTAATGAAAGTTTGGTAGATTTGAGGATTTATGTGGTTGGGATCTGTTAGGAAATGGTGATAATGCATGACATGATGTTTGGGAGCATAGTGAAGGTTCTGATGTTGAAGCAATTTACTTTTGTTGTTTTGTCTGTCTTGACTCTCTAAGAAATCGATTTACCCAAATTCAATAGCTGAAATGGAATAGCGGATTGGATAATTAGACACGGCAATAAAAATGCTAGGTTTTAGCACTAAGTGCTTCATCATGCCTTATGTAAATAATGTGCGGCATTTAGGCTATCAACAGCTTCTCTATTATGGGAAACTGAAAATCGTTCTGAATTTTTTAATATGAGTAGATTTCACTTTGCACCTATGTTACCCTGATACGGATACGCGATACGGCGATTCGCTATTTTTTAAAAAATACCGATACGGTGATACGTGTGTGTACACACACATATAAGATAAAAATAAGAAATTAATGAATTCCTTATAAGATAAAAATAAGAAATTAACGATTTCTTATAAGGAATTGAGAAACCGAGAATACTTTAATATTGATGTCGCAATTTGCTTGATACTTCAGTTCTCTATCTTGACTGTTAGACTAATATAATGAACCATCTACGAAGAATAACAGAATAGATAAGTACATGTACACAAATAATGAAGTAAATAGCAGTAGGGCTGTGCATTTTTCAACTGAGCCGAAAAAACCGAACCGAACCTGTCAACTCGGTTTGACCGGTTTTTGGTATTCGGTTCGGTTTTCAAATTTTGGGTTTTTTTGGCATTCAGTTTTTTTGGGAAAAACCGGCTAAAAACTGAAAATACCGAAATGCACAGTGCCTGTAGTGTATATATACTCTTGTACATGCGTATATGTTGTACGTAGACTTCCTCCCTGGATGTATATTATCATCCTGATCTAGTATAAGACCAAGTTCTTCATCAAGTTGACTCCCTTGATGATTAACCAAACTGTCATCAGGTATCTGGCCTTCTGCTGACTGAATTAGTTCTTCACGCTCCTCTGTTTGGATATCTAGAGGTGCTGCTATTTTTGCACTTTGCATGTCATGTTCACTGTGTGCGTTTACTGTACTTAACGACTCATCTCCATCAAACTTTTTCGTATTATTATCCACAGCGTCGGATTTATCATTATTTGAGTAGTACTGGCTCGCTATATACTCCAGGATTAGGCAAACCTCATCAATAAAATTTTCAAGGTTAGCTTTCCCATGCAGACTGAAAGGAATAAATGAATAATGAAGTGTGAATAATAGCCCATGCATGCATATGCACTTATACAGCAAGAATCCTCCTCCTATGAGTGTTTCTAACATTCTAATTCTATTGCCAGTAATATATATATTATCGTCTACTCGTCTCGCTAGTCACTATGTCGTTTGCAATTCGCGTCAACTTTGGTAAATATGGTATTTACCGATACCGTACCGAAATAAATTGGGATTTACCGATACCGAACCGTACATCTAAAAATACCGTATATTACCGAACTGCAAATACCGTATTTACTGTATATACCGAACCGATTAAACCGATTGCACAGTCCTAAATAGCAGAATCACAAGTCATGAATCATGATTGATAGTTAGGTAGTAAAGTAAGTATTCGACTGACCACTTAGTAAATAAACTTAGTACATAATCTGATATGTCCAAAAGACCACAACCAGTCCAAGTGTTCAAATTCAACAGACCATAAGTCCAGAAGACCATAACTATTACATAATAAGATAGCTAGATAAATGAGTAGTTAGTGCAGAAAGATATTAACCTGCGGTAAAGAATATCCTAGCAATCAAAGTGTCAAGCTGGCTACGACCTTCATGATGAAAGCTTGATTCAATAGCTGAAACCCCCTTTCTCGTCCTCACATTCAACTCTTCTGTAGGTAGTGGAACTTCCCTTGGCAAGCTTCTCGCAATCATTGCCTCCGCTTTAGCAATTTTGTCGTGAAGTTGAGCGAGCACATCGACTGTAAATTTTGGACAAAACTTCACACCATAATTTCCTATCTTCAAGAGATGTGCTTTAACTCTTGAGTAGCTCCCATGGATAATATGATCACAGAGCCTACATCTAGATCGTGCATTCCCTCCTGCACCATTCCCAGTCTTCTGTAGCAACTCAACATACCTCCAAAACAGCTTCTTTTCATTGTCAGTTGGAGGTACCACACGAGCAGCATTTAGGATGCTCCTAGCCAAGGCGGCTCCACTGGATGAGCCAGGACACGCACTAGTACCAGTGCTACACGACGCACTCGAGCCTTCAAATCCACCACCACCAGATGCCATGATCTGATCTGAGCAGCAGGACAACAAATAGCAAATAAACAAGCTAATGACAACAAACAACCTGATCACTGATCACTTCCTCTACTGAATCATCCAATACATTGTCAACAAATAGCAAATAAATAGCACTGAGCAGGTAGCACATAATGGAGTGGAGGCCACGGGCGGAGGCGATGTCCTCGTGGCTAGGCGTCGGCGGCAGGGACAGGCGGAGGCGGTAGCCAAGGTGATGACTAGAGAGGACAGGCGGAGGCGGCAGCCGAGGTGACGACCGGAGGAGACGGGCGGAGGCGGCAGCTGAGGTGACGACTGGAGGGGACGGGCGGAGGTGATGGGTGAGGCGATAGGCGACACGATGGGCGGAGACGACAGACGAGGCAGCGGGCGAGGTGACGGGTGAGGCGGCGACCGGAGGGGACGGATGGAAGCAACGGCGAGTGGAGGCGGCGGGCGAGGAGGAGGGCGAGGCAGAGGGCGAGCAGAGGTGGCGGGCGAGCGGAGGCGCCGATCGTGGAGGCGAGCCGAGGCGTCGGTCGTCGAATGCGTGGAGGCGGCGGGTGGGATTGGATCTGGATCTGGCTAACAGACGTGGTGAGTGGGGGATATTAGGTTAAAAGTATCGGATAAGTATCGGGAATTATTTTCTTTTTTTGAATAGTCAATAAATTAGGATACGTGCAGGATACGTATCGACGCGTATCGAGGCAGTATCCGTATCCTGTACAGTATCCGATACTGGTACTTGGCTTTTGCGAAGTATCCGCGCAACGTTGCTTTAAACCAGGTATTATGCCCCTTGTTTCATTTTATATCAGGTTTAAGTAATACTTTTACTTTACACCATCCTACCTTAACTAATGTTATACTTTACACCAGGTTTAAACTGCTAACATGACCATCTTAAACCCGTTATGCATGCGCACAACTGACGGCGCTCACCTACTACTGGCGCACCAAGATGCCTAAGATAGGGCTCTAGATGGGCATGCTACTGGTTTAAACCTGGTGTAAATTGTAACATTGGTTAGACTACGGTGGTGTAATGTGAAAATATTGTTTAAATTTGGTGTAAAGTGAAACAAAGGATATAATACTTGGTGCAAAGTGTAATTTACTATCTTAATATTAATATCCTTAGTGATCAGCCACTATCATATCTTCACTCCGGCTACAAGAAGAATCGTGTAACCTAGAGAAGCTATAATTCTACCCACTTATTTTAATTATTAGGATTTAGGGGCTTATTTCAAGTTGAAATTTACAGGTTGTAATACAATGTTATCTTTTCTAAGGACCTAAAGGGAATTATAGGGAAAGAAGTCAGCCAAAAGGGAATAAAGAAAAAAAGAGAGCCATGGTTCTAAATCCAGGTCTACTCGGCTGAGGCTAGGTCCCCTCTCTGAGTATGAGCAACCAAAAACGAGTAGTTAACCGGTATAACTGAGGGACTACTTAGGGTAATCGACTAACAGACTGTGTACTTGCCGAGTGACCATTGGTTAGTCAAGTGACTCGAGTCTAAATGTCTAATGAAGACAGCCCACGTTGAATTAAGGCCACGGCCTGGAGAGAGCCTTGACTGGAGAAATAACAATCAGTCAGCAAAGGCCCATCCATCTCACATCAGTCTTGCTCTGTTCGGTTGTCCTCTCCCTGAGTTCTCTCGCAGCCGCGCAGCATGCCATCCATGGGCAATGTTCGTTGATCATACAACTTTCTATTGCAGTTTGATGCCAACTTAACTAACATGACGTACGACGCAGTAGCTGTCCTTGATCAATGAATCTGTGTTCAAACGTGTCAAATACTTGCCTTGATTAACGAATATAAAACTAGGCACTGAAAATTCTGTAGCTCCCTCTACCATACTACTTGCCGTGTCCGTGCGATTAGTTTTATCCCTGACAGAGCATCAACTCATCCAGTTGGAGCCATTCAAACAAGTAGCTAAACTAGTACGTCTCAGATCCGTCTAGGGGTGCAAACGGATCGGAATCGGACGAATATTATTGTTACCATATCCTAACCTATATTTTTTCTCCGGATTCGGTACCAATCGGATTCGATGCTTGATCGGTCGGGATTAACCTGAGCCGTTTGCACCCCTACTTGTTTGTAACGAATGCATGCAGTACAACAAATGGAGTAGGAGGACGTACTGTCAAAAACTTAATGTTACTACTTAATAGCTGATGTGGAAGATTTTATTTTACCATTGCAAAAGAAAATGAAACGTCAAATAGTAGTACTAACCTGAAATCAAACTTGAAGACGTATCGGATTCGGACGGATATTACTGTTACCATATCATAACCCATATTTTTTCTCCGGATTCAGTACCAATCGGATTCGGTATCAATCGAATTCGATGCCGGATTAATCGGGATTAACCCGATCCATTTGCACCCTAGATCCGTCCATCCAAGGGAACACCGAACACCAGTCGGATCGGAGGCGTCGCACACCAGCCGGCCAATTCAAACATACGGCGGATCCAATTCGATTCCATCACCAACAATAAATCCGAGTCCGCCTCCGATTCCTTCCATGCAACCCTATAACTCGGCGCGCGGGACGATGGGGAACCTACCACTCCAAGACCTCCCTTGCGCATAGATCTGACGGTGTCCGCAAGCGAGAGATTGACAAGGAAGCGAACCGCAAGCGAGCGATTGACAAGGAAGCGAACCGCAAGCGAGCGATTGACAAGGAACTAGGGAGAGATGGAACAACAGCAAGACCTGGCGACGCTGCTAACTGACGACTTGCTCGAGGACGTCCTCCGCCGTCTTGCGCCGCGCAGCCTTGCCGCGTCCAGGTGCGTCTGCAAGGCGTGGCGGGCCACCATCGACGACCGCCGCATGCTGCGCCCAGACCTCCTCCCTCTCTCGTTGGGCGGCATCTTCATCCACTTCAATGACCATGGTTTCTCGGAGTTCTTCTCCCGCCCCTCGACGGGCCCGACCATCTCCGGCAAGATGGACCACTTGCCCGGCATCAAAGAAGGCTGGCAGTCCGTTGTAGCGGATCATTGCAATGGTCTTGTCTTGCTTTTCGATTTCGTGGTTAACCCCGCCACACGATGGTGGGCGCCCTTGCCAACACGCCCACCCTCGCTCACGCCCACCTTATACTACGACGAATACCTCGTGTTTGATCCCACCATATCAATGCACTACGAGGTGTTCGGAATTCCCCGTCTTCGTCCGGTAGCAACGGAGGAGTCTGAATGGCCACCATCGCCATGCATGCTATGGGCCTTCTCGTCAAGGACAGGACGATGGGAGGAGAGAGCTTTTGTTCGAGAAGGGGAAGCTGCCGGGACTGTTGCTGACATACTGTTGGGATGGACGGGATGGGAGCAGCGCTACGCAGCCTATTGGCGCGGAGCACTTTATGTGCATTCCCAAAACGATTTTGTTATGAGGTATATACTTGCTCATTCCTTAGCGAAAAGATTGTTCTCTTCACGATTTTCTCAACGATTTCTGATCCATGATCTGCTTTTTGTTGCAGAATATCCTTATCTGATGATACGTACCGAGTAATTAAACCGCCACTAGGTATTCCAGTGAAGAACTATCCAACACATTATTTGGGGAAATCTGAGAACGGGGTGTACTTTGCATCACTTGACTATGCATCACTTGACTATTTCCGACTTCAGGTTTGGATCCTTGATGAATCACATGGTCAGATGAAGTGGTTGTTGAAGCATCACTGTGACCTTAGGTCCGTGCTACCACATCGGAACTATGATCTAGAAGTGTACGGAGCGTGGATCTTACAAGATATTAACTATGATCTCCTTGGTTATATTCCTCCAAATCACAACAAAGAAGCACCTGTTCAAGGTAAATTTGAATGGAACTCCGACAGTGATGATGTACTCGACAACGAAGATAGGGCTGAAGAGCGTTATTCTGGATACTTTACAATCCTTGGATTTCATCCTTACAAAGAGGTCATCTTCTTGAGTCTGTCACTGAGGAGAGGGCTGGCCTATCATTTGAATACCTCCAAGGTTCAAGACTTAGGCAACATGTACCCAACATGTCACATGGAAGAATTCTCTGGAGCAAATGAACTCATAGAATCATCTTTTCCATACACACCCTGTTGGATGTGAGAGTTCCCAGGATCAACGTATGTTGGTTGCAAGCTATTTGAACAACTTAACAAATGGCCTATTCATGCACGTTTGGTTCCTGTTCTTTTAATTTATTTACAAATAAAAACTGATTCCCCGTGGGAAATATTTTGCAACTTTTTTTGTTGAGTACTGTCTATCTTCAAGTACTAATGATTGTCATGTGAGTCGAACTATCTGTATTTCTTCATTTATTCGGCATATACTAGAAAATTTTAATATGCTATACTAGAAAATTTTGGTTCTGTACTAAAAGATCACGAGTTTTGTTTTATAATACAAGGCACGCCGTTCCGTATTTTACCACAAGTCGTGTTTCTTGTCACGCGCTGCGAGCTCCGGAGATCACAGAGAGGTATATCAATTATCAAACCATACTTCGGAGTTGGGATTTTACCACTGGAGAAGGGAATCAATGCAAAGGCTCTCTTGATGTAGTAGTAGATGCCTGTCTGTGTGTTTCTTCATTTATTCGGCTAGCTAAGAAAATGATATCTGGCGTACTCCTGTTTTATATTTATTATTTAACTAGTCAGATGCCGTACGTTTCTACGAAACATCTATTGTGTATTCTTAATCAATTGACGTCAACTATTATTCGTCTCTGTTGCAACTTGGCTCGTCTCGCTATTGAACAAATATATACAATTAGTAGCTTAAATTTTTCTTTCTGTAAAAAAGTTGCTATAATTTATCTTCTTCTTCACCTTGTATTATGCACCGAGTATACCGTATTAAGCAAGATTCACTACATCGATGATTTAAAACTGCATTTGAAACCAAAGTTTGAAGGCATCACTACTACAGAAAGTCTAATACTAAACGCCAAATCGCAGACGGTTTGACAAAACTGTCTGTGACCAACACTAACACAGACGGTTTTAATTTGTACACCGTCTCTATTGATGGCGTCGGAGAAAACTTGTATCACAGACGGTTCTTACCGATGAACCGTCTGTGATATTTTAATATCACAGACGGTTTTTTATTTAAAACCGTCTATGATAATCTCATTATCACAGACCGGTTGTATTAAAAACCGTCTGTGATGATCTTAGAATTATCACAGACGATTTTTAATAAAAAACCGTCTGTGATAATGGTGCTAGATATTTATTGCGCCGCTCAGAACCGCATCTGTCTTCATTTCCATCCAGATCTGGCCGGTGCTGCACTCTTTTCGCTCAGGAGGCAAGCTAGGCGATTTCAGGTAAATTAATTTGGTGGGAGGAGGTAGAGATTAAGCTTTGAAGATTCATACGTTCCTGGTTGCTCTAGATATGGTTAGTAATGAAATTTATTTTTCTTTGCATTACAATTTAGATCTATATTTTGGTGAGTGTTATTGAAGATGGTTTGCATCACTTGACCATACATGATCAGTTCCCGTCATGTGGGAGGCCAAATTTGTCAAAATTGTTGGTTATATACCTTCAGCGATGGCTGGGGAAATAGCTATTGTGTTTATAATATGAATTAAGCTAGCAAAGCCTCAATGCATGTGGTATATATGTAGTAATAATTAATTAATTTAATTTTTAATACTAAGTTGTTATATATATACATAACGTAGGACCGGCCGGATGTATGCATGAACAGTGTGAGTGAAGAGTACACTAATGGCGTGTCTGCTTTTACAAGAGCTGCCGAGGAGGATATGTTGAATAAGAGGGTGGAATATATGTACTGTCCATGCACTGACTACGAGAATTTAAAGATGTTTAAGAACTAAGGGCAAATTGAAGCGCACTTGATTCGGAGGAGTTTCAAAAAGGGTTATACGTGTTGGACCACTCATGGCGAAGTCAATGATCATATGCCGCCGAATGACATCGCCGGTGAAGTAAATAATATGCCATCGGATGACATCACTGGTGAAGTGAATGACATGCCGCCGGATGATGTCGATTGTTGTTCAGATTCGGATAGATTGCACGATGACAATCTGGATCAGATGCTTTGCGATGTAGAAGAGAACTATGATGAGAGAGAGTATGTTAAATTCTGGGGCTTGATGGAGGACTCGGAGAAACCTTTATTCATGTGCTGCAGGTCAAAGTACACAAGGTTGTTGGCCGTGCTTGTACTATTGAAATTGAAGGCAAGCAACGGTTGGTCCGATAAGAGTTTCACGGTACTGCTAAGTCTTTTAGCGGACATGCTTCCGGAGGGAAATGAGTTGCCTAAAACCACGTATAAAGCCAAGAAGGTTCTTTGTCCATTGGGAATAGAAGTAGAAAGAATACATGCAAGTCCGAACGACTGTGTCCTCTACCGTAAACAGTATGCAAACATGCATGTATGTCCGGTGTGCAACGCATCCCGATACAAATGTAACAATCAATCAGATAACAGCGAGGGAACAGAGGTGAAGAAAGGACCTTTCTGCTAAGGTGGCATGGTATTTTCCTATAATTCCCCGTTTGAAAAGGTTTTTTTGCAAATCCAAAGGAGGCAAAACTGCTGCGTTGGCACTCGGAGGAGCGCAAGAAGGATGGAATGCTAAGACACCTTGCTGATTCCGCCCAGTGGAGAAACATCGATAGGAGTTTTGCAGACTTCAGTGCAGAACCAAGGAATATAAGGTTTGAACTGAGTACAGATGGAATGAATCCTTTGAGTAGCATGAGCAGCCGACATAGCACATAGCCCGTGACTTTCTACATCTATAACATTCCTCCTTGGTTATGTATGAAGCGAAAGTATATTTTGCTGTCGATAATTATCCAAGGGCCAAAGCAACCTGGGAATGATATCGATGTGTACCTAGCACCGTTGGTGGAAGATCTAAAAGTACTATAGAACGAAGGGGTACAGGTATGTGATGCATACAAACGACAGAACTTCACTTTGCGCTATTTATTGTTCTGCACCATAAATGATTATCATGCCCTTGCTAACCTATCGAGCCAGAGTACACAAGGTGTCAAAACTTGTACTCACTATTTAGATGGTACCGAAAGTGTGTGGCTGAAATACTCACGCAAAACTATCTACATGCGTCACCGCCGGTTCCTTCGGAGGGCTCACCCATACCACAAGATGAAGAAATAATTTAACAGAGAGAAGGAAGACGGTTTAGCTCCAAGGCATTTAAGGGGAAAATAGGTTTATGTTATGTTAAGGATTTAGATATTATCCTCGAAAGGGACGTAAATTGAGAGCTATGAGAAGAACACCTAGAAGAAGAGATCAATATTTTGGGACTTACCTTATTGGGAGTACCTTGAAATTCGACATTGCATCGACGTCATGCATGTAATATCCCGAACGTCGTTACGGCGTAAGTTCTAAAATCAATCGTGGAATCGTCGGTTTTTCGGTAAATCGCAGGAAGGGAAAAATATAAATTGTAGAACATTGGAAAAGGAATAAAATATATTAAAAATTATTTTTAAAAATTCAGTTGGGCTGCCTAGGGAGTGGGCCGACCACCCTTGGGCCAAGGCCCAAGGGGTGCGCCTCCCTCCCCTCCCCCTTAACCCTAGAGCCTCCCCTTTCCCCCTTTCTCCCCAGTAGCAGCTCCCCTCCCTCTTTTCCCACAGCCACCCCCTTGTCCCTTGGTGCTAGGAGAAGAAGGAGAAGGAGAAGAAGGAGAAGAAGAAGAAGAAGGAAGGAAAAGGAAGGAGAAGAAGAAGAGGAGGAGGAAAAAAAAGGGTTGATCCTTCATCTAGGTAATTTTTCCACATCCCAAATCCTCTGTTTTATATAATAATTAGGGTTCTTGGTACGAATTTTGATGGTAGTTAATAGACTAATTGCCCGATTAGAGTTTACATGTTGTCTGTCTGTAGATTGATTCGCGCAGCGCGGCTTATCGTGCAGTTTTGATCTAGAAAACGAATTTTCCTGCGGGTCTTCCCAAAAGGAAAGTTGTATAGGACTTCCAGATGCATCTCCTGTTTTTTTTCAAATTGTTCTACCGTGGGATCTCGGAGATACGGAGTCGGCAATACCGCTGTCCGGCTGGCGAACAGATTGGTACAGTCCGACGGTAATCCGGAGTTTAAAAATAGTAAACGAATTTTCTGGCCTTGGCCTTAGTTAAGAAAGTTGTAGATAATTTACAGATCTACCTTCTGCATAAATTTCAGAATTTTTAGACTGCTGTGCTGTTGTGGGTACGCGTTTGATTACTGCTGTCCAATCTGCTAGAACAGAGTTCTTCGTCTGTTTTGGGCATTAAATTATATCTAGTTGTGTTCCGAATAAAAATAGGTGTTCTACATAAAAACTGTAGGTTTTTAAGTCATGAATCCAGATAGGTATCATTTGCTATTTTTTGATTTATATTTTGAAAGATACAAAATTGTGAAGCAATGCTGCAGCAGAGGGTAATTTGCTGAATTGTTGAGCGGAGAGGAGTTTGTGCGGGTTCGGGGTTCTAGTGACGTCTTTAATATTTTTAGTCATATTTGTATGCTGTGGTTGTGTGCTGAGAGTTGTCTTTTGGACAGGTGGTCTTGTCCCTGAGCGCTCTTGATTTTACTTCGGTTCATCGGATTGAGGCAAGTGAACGTAGCGGTGGTTGCTACCGTTTAACTTGTTATTCCTTCTACTTGCAATTTACATTATTATCTTAATTTGATATATTATGCCATGATTGCATGATATTTTAATTGTGGAGATGGTAGCAAGTATTTATACGTTGATCTGTTGATATTATGCTAGTAGACATGTAGAATTCTTACTTAATGTTATAATGTGGACATAAGTATAACATGTGGTGGATGTGGATATGATGAGAGCATGATAATGCTCCTTGTGGATGAATTAATGAGATTTATGAATTATCATATCATTCATATCATATCATGTCATTTGCATATGTGGATGTCGCCGCACTTAGCCGCGACCGTCTGCAGTCTGACATTGTATATTGCCGTGTCGATGCATCTCTTCGCCATGAAGCATCGTATATTGCCGTAATACGATGAACTACAATTCCTGCCCTGGCAAGAGTGATGTGGAGCATAGCATGAAAGCATTCATATGCATCGCATTGTGAAAAGATTCATTTGCATACATATGCAACACATTGTGGTGAAGATATTTTGTGGAATGTTCAACTCATAGTGGCAATGTGGAATTGGCTCATGAGAGCTATTTTGTGGTATGAGGATTGTGGATGTGGTTGTGGAATGGGATTCGTCCCTTGTGTATGGTAAGAGTTGTGGTTGTGGTTTAAGATTCTTTTCACTTGCATTAATTGTTGATAGCATTTGTGGATGTGAATATTAATAAAGTAGTGAGATAATCATACATATGTTTTTATTGTCTTTGACGGTGATTTGAAGTTGAGGATATAACATTGTTATTTGTGGAAGATTAAATGTTGATGATTAATCTATTGTAGTTGTGGTAGATTAAATGTTTTATTTGTATTTAGTTGTGGATAAAATGACTGCATTCTTATGCCATTTAAATCTGAAATTGAAGAGGTATGATTCATGGAAGTTTATGGTGATTAATAATTATGGACATGAATTGTGGTTGTAGTTGTATGGAATTATAAATGATGATGTATATTTATTTGTAATTTGAATAGCTTGTTAAACAGTTTGCTTGCTGAGATTTTTATCTCACCCTTGTTTCCCCCTCCCTACAGGTGGACTTTGAGCATGCATTGGGAAGGGTAGAGCAGCACCACATTGATGCACATGGATTTCATTTTAATGCTGAAATAAAGTCGATAGAACTCTAGTCTTTGCTTAGCTATCTTGTTGATGAATGTTTCATCTCATTAATGTTTAATTCGGAACCGTTCCTTTGGTTAATATGTTGAAGATGATTATGAATATTAAATTGTTTTTGCTATTCTGTTATCCCTTAGTTATTTACGCTTCCGCTTATACTATCTTGCTTAATATTGTTGCCAGTTTATTTTATTTTGTAAATTGGCTAGTTGTAGAGTAGTTTTTAGTAGCATCCCAGGGTAATGTGGATCCTGAGGTGTTACAATGCATGTAGAAAAGAATGTATGTGACAGCTTGATTGGTCTCTTACTGAACATTCGTGATAAAACAAAGGACAGCGTCAACGCACGGCTTGACTTGGTTGATATGGACATCAGGCCTGAGTTAGCACCGACAGAAACAGATAATGGACGAACGTACCTTCCCCCTACGTGCTACACTTTGTCCAAGGCTGAGAAAACAGAACTGTGTCAGTGCTTGCATGGTGTCAAAGTTTCGTCTGGTTACTCCGGCAACGTGAAGAAACTTGTTTCGATGCAAGATTTGAAGTTAAATGGCATGAAGTCTCATGATTGTCATGTGCTGATGACAGAGATGCTCCCTATTACAATTAGAAATATTTTACCAATCAAAGTCTGAGAGACAATCATGATGTTATGTTATTTCTTTAACACAATTGCTCATAAGGTTATCGATCTCGAAGGACTAGATGGTCTGTAGGACGAGGTGGTGATGACTCTATGTCATCTTGAAATGTATTTCCCTCCTTCGTTTTTCGATATCATGGTCCATCTCATTGTTCATGTTGTGTGGGAGATAAAAATATGCGGGCCCGTATTCCTACGTAGCATGTACCAATTTGAGTGGTTCATGGGAATTCTCAAGTCCTACGTACGGAATCGATCTCTGTAGGAGGGCAGCATCGTCGAAGGTTATGCAAGTGAAGAGGTCATTGAGTTTTGTGTCGATTATATGGCTCAGATTGAACTGATAGGTGTGCCTCAATCTCGTCATGAGGGGAGGATGAAGGGTATCGGAACTATCGAAAGGAAAGCAATCACTCCAGATATGGACACGTAATACTCAAACTCATTTCACGGTCTTGCAACACATGACTGAAGTGACGCTTTATGTCGACCAGCACAAGGATGTGCTTCCGTAACAGAATCCAGAGTGGTCGGATGTTTGGATCATGAGGCAACACAACAGTCGGTTCAACCAATGGTTGAAGGAGCAAATCGCTAGGAGCTTGCCAAGTGAGATGCTGACATGGTTGGCAAAAGGGATATCGAAAAAGTCTAAGGGCCGATTTACCATCACACAGGTCGATGGATCTGGGACCCCTCTCCTTCCTCGCCAAGTAGTATGCGTATTCCGAAGAATGATCGGAATAATTGCACGAGAACGAATTGAGATCACATTTGATTCGTGGAAGAGCATGTCTGGGACTCAAAAACGTGAGCTGCTGACAGAAATTTTAGCATCATTCGAGATCCCAGAAGAACACCAAGACGCCGTGCAACGACAAGCCTTGCTAGCGGTGTGCAAAGCATGGAAGAACTTAAAGAGCACGCTTGTCTAGAACTACGTGGAGAAGGATGAAACGCCCTGTCATAAATACCCACTCCTGGAACCACAATGGGAAGAGTTCAAGGCGATGAAGACGACCGAAGATTTCAAAAGTGCAAGTGCGGTGCACAAAGCCCTCCAGGCAAAAGACATGCACCCCTACAGACTTGGCACAGCTGGGTATGCGGGTAAAATCTCGCAGTGGAGGAGGGAGAATGAACAGGCAATCCTGCAGGACATCGCCCCGCCATTTGCCAATATCCCGGATGACCGCGCTCGAAATTGGATTAGAGCAAGGTCATCTACAACGACATCGGGGGACGTCTCCTTTCGAAATCCTGCAGACCAGCAAGTGTCCCAGCACCTGGTAAGATATTGATCGAACTACGTAGCTTGTAATTACTCCCCAACTTCGTAGGAAGTGAAATGACATGTCGTGCTCTTGTAGGTAGAGCTGAGTATTGAATCTTCCCAGGGATCATTCTAGGGAACAAGGGAGAACGATATACTCTCTGCGGCCCTGGGAAACAAGGAGCACCTGGGTCGTACGAGAGGCCTTGGGCTTTACGTTCTTTGGAAACATGGTTTCCAAGATGACCCCGAATTGTATCGGCGCAGGAAGAGAACCAAAGCCGAGCGTGAGGCATGGCTACGAGAAGAGATCATGGCATCTCTTAGAGTGGAGATGGCTGATTATGTCAGAGATGAGATGTAGAGATTTACAGAAAATCAGCAGGCCGCCGCCGCTCTGTGCTAGCTAGCCCGCCCAACTGTCCGCGTAGTTGCGCATACAATCCGACGGGAAGCGAGACCAGATTTTCTATGGACGACATCCTGGTAATAATTATTATCTCTGGAATGCTCGATCCATTGATAGGCCTATTGGAGTTGCTAATTTTGTATCGTTATGTAGGAGCCTACGAAGTGCAGGCTCTAAGTGAGATATGCCTCGTTCCCTTGTACGCTGCTTGGGGCTAGGCATATCCGTCTGCGCGTATCGGGCTGACAGGCGTGGTGGGTGGGGGATATTAGGTTAAAAGTATCGGAGAAGTATCAGGAATTATTTTCTTTTTTTGAATAATCAATAAATTAGGATACGTGCAGGATACGTATCGGTGCGTATTGAGGCAGTATCTGTATCCTGTATAGTATCCGATACCGGTACGTGACTTTTGCGAAGTATCCGGGCAACGTTGCTCTGCACCAGGTATTATGCCCCTTGTTTCATTTTATATCAGGTTTAAGTAATACTTTTAAGTTACACCATCCTAGCTTCACTAATGTTATACTTTACACCAGGTTTAAACTGCTAAGATGACCATCTTAAACCCGTTGTGCATGTGCGCACAACTGACGGCGCCCACCCACTACTGGCGCACCAAGATGCCTAAGATAGGGCTCTAGATGGGCGTGCTACTGGCTTAAACCTGGTGTAAATTGCAACATTGGTTAGACTACGGTGGTGCAATGTGAAAGTATTGTTTAAATCTGGTGTAAAGTGAAACAAATGATACAATACTTGGTGCAAAGTGTAATTTACTATCTTAATATTAATACCCTTAGTGATCAGCCACTATCATATATTCACTCCGGCTACAAGAAGAGTCGTGTAACCTAGAGAAGCTATAATTCTACCCACTTATTTTAATTATTAGGATTTAGGGCTTATTTCAAGTTGAAAGTTACAAGTTGTAATACCATGTTATCTTTCCTAAGGACCTAAAGGAAATTATAGGGAAAGAAGTCTGCCAAAAGGGAATAAAGAAAAAAGAGAGAGAGCCATAGTTCTATATCCGGGCCTACTCGGCAGAGACTAGGTCCCCTCAGTGAGTATGAGCAACAAAAAACGAGTAGTTAAATGGTTTAATGGGTATAACTGAGGGACTACTTACGGTAATCGACTAACAGATCGTGTACTTGCCGAGTGGCCGCTGGAATCTGAATGTCTAATGAAGGCAGCCCACGTTGAATTAAGGCCACGGCCTAGGAGAGAGCGTTGACTGGAGAAATAACAATCAGTCAGCAAAGGCCCATCCATCTCACATCAGTCTTGCTCTGTTCGGTTGTCCTCTCCCTGAGTTCTCTCGCAGCCGCGCAGCATGCCATCCATGGGCAATGTTCGTTGATCGTACAACTTTCTATTGCAGTTTGATGCCAACTTAACTAACATGACGTACGACGCAGTAGCGGTCCATGATCAATGAATCTGCGTTCAAACGTGTCAAATACTTGCCTAGATTAACGAATATAAAACTAGGCACTGAAAATTCTGTAGCTCCCTCTACCATACTACTTGCCGTGTCCGTGCGATTAGTTTTATCCCTGACAGAGCATCAGCTCATCCAGTTGGAGCCATTCAAACAAGTAGCTAGACTAGTACCTCTCCGGATTCAGTACCAATCGCATTCGATCTCAATCGGATTTGATACCGAATCGATCGAGATTAATCCAAGCCATTTGCACGCCTACTTGTTTGTAAGAAATACATGCAGTACAACAAATAGAGTAGAAAGACGTACTGTTAAAAACTTGATGTTACTACTTAATAGCTGATGTGGAAGATTTTATTTTACCATTGCAAAAAAAAAATAAAACGTCAAATAGTAGCACTAACCTGAAATCAAACTTGAAAACGTATCGGATTCGGACGGATATTGCTGTTACTATATCCTAACCCATATTTTTTCTCCAGATTCGGTACCAATCGGATTCGATACCAATCGAATTCGGTGCCGGATCGATCGAAATTAACCCGATCTATTTACACCTCTAGATCCGTCCATCCAATGGAACACCGAACACCAGACGGATCGGAGGCGTCGCACACCAGCCGGCCAATTCAAACATACGGCAGATCCAATCCGATTCCATCACCAACAATTAATCCGAGTCCGCCTCCGATTTCTTCCATGCAACCCTATAACTCGGCGCGCGGGATGATGGGGAACCTACCACTCCAAGACCTCCCTTGCGTATAGATCTGATCATCTGACGGTGTCCGCAAGCGAGAGATTGACAAGGAAGCGAACCGCAAGCGAGCGATTGACAAGAAACTAGGGAGAGATGGAACAACAGCAAGACCTGGCGGCGCTGCTAACTGACGACTTGCTCGAGGACGTCCTCCGCCGTCTTGCGCCGCGCAGCCTTGCCGCGTCCAGGTGCGTCTGCAAGGCGTGGCGGGCCACCATCGACGACCGCCGCATGCTGCGCCCAGACCTCCTCCCTCTCTCGTTGGGCGGCATCTTCATCCACTTCAATAGCCATGATTTCTCGGAGTTCTTCTCCCGCCCCTCGACGGGCCCGACCATCTCCGGCAAGATGGACCACTTGCCCGGCATCAAAGAAGGCTGGCAGTCCGTTGTAGCGGATCATTGCAATGGTCTCGTCTTGCTTTTCGATTTCGTGGTTAACCCCGCCACACGATGGTGGGCGCCCTTGCCAACACGCCCACCCTCGCTCATGGCGGTGACGACCTTATGCTACGACGAATACCTCGTGTTTGATCCCACCATATCAATGCACTACGAGGTGTTCGGAATTCCCCGTCTGCTTTTTGATTTTTCCCTTAGTGCAAAGATTGTTCTCTTCACGATTTTCTTAACGATTTCTGATCCATGATCTGCTTTTTGTTGCAGAATATCCTTATCAGATAATATGTACCGAGTAATTAAATTGCCACTAGGTATTCAAGTGAAGAACTATCCACAACATTATTTGGGGAAATCTGAGAAGGGGGTGTACTTTGCATCACTTGACTATTTCCGACTTCAGGTTTGGATCCTTGATGAATCACATGGTCAGATGAAGTGGTTGTTGAAGCATCACGGTGACCTTAGGTCCGTGCTACCACATCGGAACTATGATCTAGAAGTGTACGGAGCGTGGATCTTACAAGATATTAACTATGATCTCCTTGGTTATATTCCTCCAAATCACAAGAAAGAAGCACCTGTTCAAGGTAAATTTGAATGGAACTCCGACAGTGATGATGTACTCGACAACGAAGATAGGGCTGAAGAGCGTTATTTTGGATACTTTACAATCCTTGGATTTCATCCTTACAAAGAGGTCTTCTTCTTGAGTCTGTCACTGACGAGAGGGCTGGCCTATCATTTGAATACCTCGAAGGTTCAAGACTTAGGCAACATGTACCCAACATGTCACATGGAATTCTATGGAGAAAATGAACTCATAGAATCATCTTTTCCATACACACCCTGTTGGATGTGAGAGTTACCAGGATCAACGTACGTATGTTGGTTGCAAGCTATTTGAACAACTTAACAAATGGCCTATTCATGCACGTTTGGTTCCTTGTTCTTTTAATTTATTTACAAATAAAAACTGATTCCCAGTGGGAAATATTTTGCAACTTTTTTTGTTGAGTACGTACTGTCTATCTTAGCACTAATGATTGTCATGTGAGTCGAACTATCTGTATTTCTTCATTTATTCGGCTAGCTAAGAAAATGATACCTGGCGTACTCCTGTTTTATTTTTATTATTTAATATGACTATACTAGAAATTTTTGGTTTTATACCACAAGACACGCCGTTCCGTTTTTTTACCACAAGTCGCGTTTCTTGTCACGCGCTGCGAGCTCCCACTACTACAGAAAGCCTAATACTAGACGGCTAATCACAGACGGTTTGACAAAACCGTCTGTGACCGACACTAACACAGACGGTTTTAATTTGGACACCGTCTGTGTAGGCGGCGTCGGAGAAGACGAGTATCACAGACGGTTGTTACTGATGAACCGTCTGTATTAAAAACCGTCTGTCATAATAACAACCAATCAAATACGTACAGAGACAGGGGATCACAAATAAAAGGCAAATTTACTAATTTCAATTCGAGGCAAATTTATTACAAAAGTCGCAGAGATAAAGAGATTCCCAGATTCTAATCTCACTACTACAGAAAGGCTAATACTAGACGGCAAATCACAGACGGTTTTATAAAACCGTCTGTGACAGATACTAATATAGACGGTTTTAATTTGAACACCGCCTGTGTTGGTGGCGTCGGCGAAAAAAAGTATCACAGATGGTCCATATTAAGAACCGTCTGTGATAATCCCAAATTATCACATTTATTCTCCACTCAGACCGCATCTGTCTTCATTTCGATCCAGATCTAGCCACCGCTGCGCACTCTTTCGCTCAGGAGACAAGCTAAGCGATTTCAGGCCAGTTATTTTGGTGGGAAGAGGCAGAGATTGAGCTTTGAAGATTCATTCATACTTTCCTACTGGTGGCTAGCTCTAGATATGGTTAGTAAGAAAATTTATTTTTTCTTTAATTGCATTACAATTTAGATTTAAGTAATTGGTGAGTGTTATTGAAGATGGTTAATTTGTAAAATTGTTGGTTATATAATAGCTGTTGTGTTTATAATATGAATTGAGCTAGCAAATTAAACCTCAATATAATACATGTAGCCGGTATATATGTAGTAGTAATTAGTTAAGCTAATTTTTAATATTGAGTTGTTATGTATGTACGTAACGAGGACCGAAAGTGGATGTATGCCATGAGCCGTGTGAGTGAAGAGTATATTAATGGCGTCTGCCTTTTACAAGAGCCGCCGAGGAGGATATGTTGAATAAGGGGTGGAATATATGTATCGTCCATGCACCGATGCGAGAATTTAAAGATGTTTATGAACCGAGGGCAAATTGAAGCGCACTTGATTCGGAGGGGTTTCAAAAAGGGTTATACATGTTGGACCGTCATGGCGAAGTGAATGATCATATGCCGCGGATGACATCGCCGCGAAGTGAATGATATGTCGCGGATGACATCGCCGGTGAAGTGAATGACATGGCGCGGATGATGTCGATTGTGGTTCGGATACGGATAGGTTGCACGATGACAATCGGATCGGATGCTTGCGATGTAGAAGAGAACTATGATGAGAGAGTATGTTAAATTCCGTGGCTTGATGGAGGATTCGGAGAATCCTTTGTTCACGTGTTGCAGGTCAAAGTACACGAGGTTGTCGGCCGTGCTTGAACTGTTGAAATTAAAGGCAAGCAACAGTTGGACCGACAAAAGTTTCACGGCGCTGCTGCGTCTTTTAGCGGACATACTTCCGGAGGGAAATGAGTTGCCTAAAACCACGTATAAAGCCAAGAAGGTCCTTTGTCCATTGGGAATTGAAGTAGAAAGAATACATGCATGTCCGAACGACTGTATCCTGTACCGTAAAGAGTATGAAAATATGCATGTATGTCCGGTGTGCAACGCATCCCGATACAAACGTAACAATCAATCAGATGACGGCGAGGGAACATAGGCGAAGAAAGGACCTCCTGCTAAGGTGGCATGGTATTTTCCTATAATTCCCCGTTTGAAAAGGTTTTTTGCAAATCCAAAGGAGGCAAAACTGCTGCGTTGGTACTCGGAGGAGCGCAAGAAGGATAGAATGCTAAGACACATTGCTGATTCCGTCCAGTGGAGAAACATCGATAGGAGTTTCGCAGACTTTGGTGCAGAACCAAGGAATATAAGGTTTGGACTGAGTACAGATGGAATGAATCCTTTAAGTAGCATGAGCAGCCGACATAGCACAAACTCAACCGATAGGTGTGCCTCAATCTCGTCATGAGGGGAGGCTGAAGGGTATCGGAACTATCGGAAGGAAAGTAATCACTGCAGATATGGACACGTATACTCAAGCCCATTTCACGGTCTTGCAACACATGGTGAAGTGGCGCTTATGTCGACAAAGCACAAGAATGTGCTTGACAACAAAATCCGAGCGGCGGATGTTTGGATCATGAGGCAACATAACAGTCAGTTCAACCAATGGTTGAAGGAGCAAATCACTATGAGCTCGCCAAGTGAGACGCTGACATGGTTGGCAAAAGGGCCAACATTTACAGTTGTGACATGGTAAGGATATGACATAAATGGGTACACATTCTATACGTAGTCTCAGGATGTAAAGAGCACAAACCAGAACAGCGGTGTCCTTATAGATGCGTTCAGTACCGATGGGTCGAGAAACTCGTACTATGGGTTCATAGAAGAGATTTGGGAGCTCGACTACGTGGTTTTCAAGATCCCTTATTTATTTGCCGTTGGGTGCATCTCCACGGTGAAGGTTGACAAATGCGGTGTCACTACCGTGGACCTCCAACGTGTCGGTACAAAGACGAACCATTCGTGCTCGCCAACCAAGTTGTTCAAGTTTTCTATGTAACCGACCGGCAAATAAGAAACGCCATGTAGTTCTTCATGGAAAAAGGAGAATTGTCGGAGTAGAGAATGTAGTGGACGAGGAAGAATACAATCAATTTGACGAGTTACCTCCTTTTGGAAATGGCATAAGGGTCGACGACGAACAACATGAAGAAACTAGTTACGTACGCATTGATCATCATGAAGGGCTTATTTTTAAAGGAAATAAGCAAGTACAATGAGAATGAGCTTCATATATGTGGGCATTTGCATATATGTATATAACAACGCATTTGTGTGCTGTATATGTGAAAATGTGTGATGTAGTCAATTTTGAGAATGAGAAAATATGTAAAGAAATATCTTGTGTGAATGCCATTGGTTGGTGTTGTATCTGAATGCACGGTGGTTGGTGTTGTATATGAATGCGCGCAAGCTGTTGGTGGTTGATCATGAATGCAGCTGGTTGGTATTTGTCTGAAGAAATATAGTCGGCTTATCGCAGACGGTTCTACACTTATAACCGTCTGTGATAGTATACATATCACAGTAAGCGCATTCCGAACATTGATCGGAATAGTTGCACGAGAGCGAATTGAGATCACATTCAATTCGTGGAAGAACGTTCCTGAGACTCGGAAACGTGAGCTGTGGACCGAAATTTTGGCATCATTCGAGATCCCAGAAGAACACCAAGACGCCGTGCAACGACAAACCTACCTAGCGGCGTGCAAAGCATGGAAGAACTTCAAGAGCACGCTTGTCAAGAAATACGTGGAGACGGACGACGCTTATTCATAAATACCCATTTCTGGAACCACAATGGGAAGAGTTCAAGGCAATGAAGACAACTGAAGATTTCAAAAGTACAAGTGTGGCGCATAAGGCCCTCTAAGAAAAAACACACACCCCCACAGACTTGGCACAGCTGGGTATGTGGGTAAAATCCCGATGGAGGACGGAGGATGACTTGGCGACCCAACAGACATCGCCCACCATTTTCCAATATCCGGATGAGCTCGAAATTGGATTAGAGCAAGGTCATCTACAATGACATTGGTGGACGTCTCCTTTCGAAACTCTGCAGACCAGCAAGTGTCCCAGTATTCGGTAAGATATCAATCAAGCACGTAGCTTGTAATTACTCCGAACTGCATGCAATTGAAATGACATGTCGTGCTCTTGCGGGAAGAGCGAGTTTTGAATCTACCCCGGATCATTCCATGGAACAAGGAGAATGATATGCTCTCCGTGGCCTGGAAACAAGGAGCACCCGGCCGTCGAGAGGCCTTGGCTACGTTTCTTGGAAACATGGTTTCAAGATGACTCCGAAATGTATCGGCGTAGGAAGAGTACCAAAGCCGAGCGTGAGGAGCGGCTACGAGAAGAGTTCAAGGCAACTCTTAGAGAGGAGATAATGGGTGAACTGGCTGATGTAATCAGAGATGAGGTGCGGAAACAAACAGAAAGTCAGCAGCCCGCCACTCCCGTGGTAGCTAGCCCGCATAACCGTCCGAGTAGTTGCGCGTCCAATCCGACGGAAAGCGTGTTCAGATTTCCTGTGGACAACATCCAGGTAAAAATTATTATCTCTCCAATGCTTGCTCCATTCATAGACCTATTGGAGTAGCTAATTTTGTATCGTTATGTAGGAGCCTACGAAGTGCAGGCTCCAGGTGAGATGTGCCTCCGTTCCCTTGTACGCTGCTTGGGGCCAGGCATATCAGTCTGGTAGCGGGGCTAGGGTGCACGGTCAACCTTTAGTGCCAGGCTACGCAAAAGTTAATATGGATGGTGTGCATGCCAATTTTGAGGTCGTCCCACTACCGAAGGCCCCCAACGACGAGATTGTGACTCTAAGGCAGGCCATTGGAACATTCATCCAGTGGCCCAAATGCGATATCTCCCTGGAGGCTTCTTCACCGGTGGCGGACCGAAGGGCAAAGACGAACCCGAGCTACAAGCTACCGGTGTTATCTCCACAACGGCAAGACGAACCGAGCTAGCGATGGTGCTATCTCCACAGCGGCAAGACGAACCGAGCTAGCGATGGTGCTATCTCCACAACGGCAAGACGAACCGAGCTAGCGCGGTGCTATCTCCACGGTGCTATTCTCTCCAAAGCAACTTGCGCGTTCGAACCATTACGGTCGTCTACCATAAAGTCGACCTACAGTCGAGGCAGTGGCAAGAGCAAATCAAAGATGAAGGATGATGACGACACCCCGTACCTGCCATTGGCCCGCAAATTCGTGCTAGGCGAGCCGATGATATTCCCGCAAGAGCAACTCGTAACCCTAGGACTTGGTTGCCAAACATTACACAATTGGTATATGCAACAGTCCAATAGGCCAGAGGCAGAACGACGCTCAGGTATCACTGTCAAATTCAAGCGGGAACATTTCCAGCACGAAGTTCAGGATTGTGTCTTCGTGGTGACCTTTGACGATATATTTGATCTTTTCACGCTCAACGCCTCGACGCCTCACTGTTCGATCTTTGGACGCCGTAAGTCGCACAATTACAGTCTCTGTTCACGTCATACCGATATATGTCATAATTTGTTGCTTTTCTATGTATATATAGATTCATGCTGACCAAAGCTAGATCATCAAAATTACCAATTGGTTTCCTGGACCCACGCTTGGTCGCCATTGATACCATCAACGAGGATGCATCCTTCGTCGAGAGCTATATTACAACAACACTGCTGGTTCACCGCGATAAAGAATTTGCGTGGATTTTAATTGTAATTATACCAAAATGGAACAAGGTTATATACCTTGATTCTTTAAGTAAGAACAAATCCAAGTACACAGCTATCGCCGAAATACTCGATAGGTAAGTACATTTTACATTGTACTCTTTTTTCTTCCGAATGAGTAATCTAACTTTTTCGGATAACGAAGGTCGTTCGCCGCATACATTCAACAAACACGTGGCTCGACGACAGGGCCAAGCCCTTGAAATATTCTCGCAATTTTCAGGTATTCACTAGCTACACATTAATTAATTCTATACAACACTTAGCAGTAATGCCTTTTGACTTAACACATTCTATTTTTTGCAGTGCCACCAGCAGCAGCCGGTCAACACGTGTGGATACTACGTGTGCCACCATATGAGACTACTCCTCGATTCCTCGAAGATCAGCAATTCTAAGGTTTGTCAATCTTCTCACATTCATTTCATACTTGTCACGTTATATATGTAAACGCGTTGATTTTCCTATCGACAGGCTGCGCCCATCTCTACATGTGCATTGAAACAGCCGGACTTTGCAAAAATTCGAGGAGAGTTCGCTTGGTTTTTGTGCAATAAAGTCATCAGATCAGATGGAGAGTTCCACTGCGCACTGTAATTGTGAATTTGTTAATGGATATTAATATCATTTCAATTAATTCATTTACGAAACGAATGCCTTATGTTTGTGAATGAAATGTGATGTGCATGAAGTGTGATATGTTTGTCTAATGAATTGAGATCTGAATTGTATGTATACATATACCTGTTCATCTGCTTGTTTCAGAGGGCATGGCTAGCATTTCCTGAGGCTAGCCAATAAACAGAAGTAGATTTAGGGGTAGAAAGGAACATCACAGACGGTTTGTAGCTAAAAACCGTCTGTGATATTTCAATATCACAGACGGTTGTTCGACAATCGTCTGTAATAACCTTCGATTATCATTGACCCATAAATTCAGACGGTTCACAAAACCGTCTATGATGACGTTTTTAAACCGTCTGTGATGACTTTTTCTGTAGTAGTGTCCGGAGATCACAGAGAGGTATATCAATTATCAAACCATACTTCGGAGTTGGGATTTTACCACTGGAGAAGGGAATCAATGCAAAGGCTCTCTTGATGTAGTAGTAGATGCCTGTCTGTGTGTTTTTTCATTTATTCGGCTAGCTAAGAAATTGATATCTGGCGTACTCCTGTTTTATATTTATTATTTAACTAGTCAGATGCCGTACGTTTCTACGAAACATCTATTGTGTATTATTAATCAATTGACGTCAACTATTATTGGTCTCTGTTACAACTTGGTTTGTCTCGCTATTGAAAAAATTTATACAATTAGTAGCTTAAATTTTTCCTCCTGTAAAAAAGTTGCTATAATTTATTTTCTTCTTCACCTTGCATTATGCACCGAGTATACAGTATTAAGCAAGATTCACTACATCGATGATTTAAAACTGCATTTGAAACCAAAGTTTGAAGGCATAATATTAAGTATAGTTACATTTAGCTTCATAAATTGAATTTCAGTACGAAAATATAGAAAGGCCAACTTTGTTCTCCACAATAGATAAGGGAATCACGTATCTCAGGCAGAACATATACTGCAAGTTCTTCACAAGACTGAGCAACAAGCAATCTACGCTCCTCATATTGATGATTTATCTAAACACCAACCAATTTAATAAGTGTAAGATCACATGCCTCACAAGGCCAAAAGATCTATCACAAAATGTGGAATACCTGGTCCTAATATTGCGGAAACACGTCAAGTCTCTGTCCTCATCTCACCAACGCCCTTAGCTAGCTCCACGCAAGCCTGTATGACACTACCATAGAAAGACTTATCATAGATAGTTCGAACCGTCTAAATTTATGTATACGTAATAATAGGTGGTTATCATAGATGACTCTCAAACCATCTATGATAATTACAACACAGACGGTTTTTAGAAAAAAAACCATCTGTGATATATCAAGTATCACAAATGGTTCACTAATATAGCCTTCTATGATATATCAAATATCACAGACGGCTAATACCAAAAACCGTCTGTGATATTTCATATATCATAGATGATTCTCGGACATAGCCATTATAATATCTTAGATATCACAGACGGCTAATACTAAAATCCTGTCCGTGATAGCTATTTAAATACCTATGTTATTTCCTATTTTTCGGCTAGCCTCATAAAATGCTAGTTATGCCCTCTGAATACAAGCAAACATATCACATATATAGGGCCTGTTCTTTTCGGCTGTGGCTTTTGGCTGAAATTTTTGAATTTTGGCTGTTTACGGTACAGATTACAGAGAGACAATACTCCTTAAGAAAATACCGTCTTAAGAAAATACTCCGTTTGAAAGTTAGGTACTGTAGCGAAAGCTAAAAGCCGCTGGCTTGTGAGGTAAAGAACAGGCCCATAGTATGCGACAATTATTACACAGATGTTAACTAAATAATGTACATTTGAATGAATTGTTTAATTAAGCATAATGAGTGATTACAATTGTATCAAATATTTCAACATCTAATCATCGCCGAGGTAGAGCTCTCTAGTCTTGTTTATGACCTTCTCTATCAAGAATTTCGTGAGTTTGTCAAGATCGATTACACTTAGTCGAATTCCACACGCTATTACTAGGAGTAATGTTAAGTTATTAGCATATATATATATATATATATATATATATATATATATATATATATATATAAATTGATAATCATAAAATAATTATTGTCAAGTTGACAAATAGCGTCCACGATTTCCTCTGTATGGCGGCAAATATATAATCCACATACGTTGCCTTGTAGCTGGTGGCACTACAAAATAGAATTACATGCATAGGTATTGTCAGTTCTAGAGGCATTATAACTAAGTGTGATATAGAATTGTTGAGTTGTAGCGGGTACTGAAAATCACGTCCTTTGTCGCAATGTGCTGCTGAATTCCTTGTGTCTCCCTCCGTGGGCAACGTAACCGCGAATGACCTACGTGATTCCAAAACATTAGCCTCAGCCATTGCAAATGGAGGGAAGACTACAATATAGTTATGTACAGAGGAAATGGGTTTACTTGTCAATTATTTGTTGCATACGGGTGAAGTTGTGGTTGCTCCTAAGTAGAGAATCAAGGTATATTACCTTGCTCCACCTTGGTACAATCACAATCAGAATCTAGTGACCCCTAGTCATGTATGTCGCCATAGTAATTACTCCTAAGTTCATGTTGCGTATAAAATACAAATAAAACTTTTTTGGCAACTAGTGAAGCACATACCCTTAGTTGAAGGTTACTATGATGTAGTCCTTGTCACTATAAGTAAGCAATCCCCTCGTTATGTAATCATGGACGAAGAATCCGTTATCATTGATGGATTGCTTACAGACCAAGTGTGGGTCGAGAAAACCCACCGATTCTTGCTGTCGTTGGATCATAGATCTATACACAAGTAATGAGTTATGACATTTATCGGTGTTACATGAATGTAGAACTTGATTGTACAGTACACTTACAGTGTTCAGTATCATAGAAGTGAGGCGTTGAGTTCGTCGAGGCTATATAGTAAGAATAAGTGTTCGAAGGTTAGGACGGAGTAGCCCAAGTTATAGAGGAAATGTGCATCTGTGTATCTCACGGTGAATCTACTATGCCAGTTTTGCTTCATGTTGGACCTCTGCATGTATCAGGTATGCAAAGTCTTGCAAGGTAGTCCAAGGCTGGGTAATTATAACTCGGGGACCAACGACGCTCTAAGCATGAACTTCCATTCCCTGCGAGGCACCTTAATCTTCTTCAATTCGGCCTTGCCACCTTGCTTGTGATATATTCTCGGCGTTGCCTTCACGAGAGCCGATACACTGGCCTTCTAAAGAGGAGTTTGAGGTGGAGTTATAGAGCGTTCTGTTTGATAGGCATGGTCGTGTGGAGATCAGGGCATGGAAGGGTCCAGGGTAATGTCCCTTTTGGGCCACTAGATGAATGTGTGGACGGCATCACCAACGAGGCGGCCCTAGAAATGTCATTAATCCAGTCCACCATGACCTTCACGAAACCAGTCCCTAGCTAGGCACCGTGCACCAATGTCCCTGGCAGGCATGGATATGCCAACCCACATCCAGCGTCAACGGGAATGGAGGCAACAACCTTGATTCTGAGGATGCACAGTGTGGCCTCCTACATAACGATACATGATGTACTAAGGTATCCACCGAGTTTATCTATGTAGCATTCTAGAGATGTTCATTACCTGAATGTTGTTGATAGTTAAGTAGGCGTCGCTATGTTCAGAAAGTGGCGCAGACGCGCAGCTACTCCGACGTTGAGGGGGACTGGGTACCGTAATAATGGGAGTGGCTTGTGACTGGTTACAAACTTCTCTTATTTCATTCATCAATACATCTATCTCTCCTTGAAGTGAGGCAATTATGTTCTCATGTTTTGCATCAAAATCCCGTTTCATATTTTCCATACGCTTGGCATTGGATCTCTTCCTACTCCTATACGCCTTAGAGTCGTTTGGGAATCCGTGCCTCCAAGATTCATAAACCCCTAGGCCTCGTGTGCAACCTAGGTGCTCCTTGTTTCTCAAGGCCGTGGACAGTATATCCCTCTCCCTGACTGCTTGGAAGGAGCGTTCGAAAGATTCGGTAGTCAATGTTTACTACAAGAGGCAATTATGTTATTTTAGACCCCATGAAGTTATGGATCTATTAATATGTAGGTAGTTTAACATATCTTACCAGGCATTGTGACACTTTCCCGTTTGTGGGTTTTCTGAAAGAGGCGACACCGTGAGCGTGGTTGATGACCTCGCTCTTAACCAGTATCGCGTGCTCATTTGTGATCCCGGCAAATGGTGGGGAGGCCTCCGATCAGATTGCGGCCTCATCCTCCATCCTTCATTGTGGGATTTTACCGGCGTACCCAGTAATGCCAAGTCTGTGGGGGTGAGTCATTCGTGCCTAGAGAGCCTTGTGCGCCACACTTTCCTATTGAAATTCGGTCATCGTCTTCATTTGCACAAAGGACTCCCATGTTTTCATTGTGGGATACCTCATAAAGGGTGTGCAATCCTTGGTCATGTACTGTGTGACAAGCATGCTCTTGAAGGTCTTCCACACTTTTCCCATTACGAGGAGCGCATGCCATAGCACGAGTTCCTGGACTTCTACTGGGATCTCGAATGAGTTTGAAATTTCTATACACAACACTTTTTCTCTCATCCTCTGTCAAACCTTAATAGTTTGTTACGGTGATGGGGACCCGTTGTTTCCGATTATCCCATAGGTAGTGCAAAATACTACAGTTGCTTTCTCAGTTGCAGAGAGGGACCCGTCCGGAGATATCTCCATGATGGTCATCCGGTCTGCTGGCCTTTCAGATATTCCTCTGCCTTGCTTAGTTACCCTAGTTTTCAGAGCTTCAGACCCATTCGGTGACATCGACGATGACGACATCTCTCTTACAAGAAAAAACTAATTACAATGAGCTGTGAGCTTAAACATTGGTACATGGTTGATCTTATAAGAAATAAGAACATCCAGTGACGTATATTATTGTTACAAGGTCTCTTTGCAATACTAATATGCCAAATCACATAGCCGGTGTCTTAGGTTCTACAAAGTAAGTTATGGCTAGAGTCTCTTCTTCCTTATCATTCTGTGTGTTTGGCTTGGTTGTTGTATTAGGCGTAAGAACATTCGGCGATGTATAGTACTACTACAAGACAATAGAAACAATAGCACCAACAATTTATCTCTAAATTTATTCCCTAGCTATTTCATCTCTTGGCATGTATTCCTAACAAAAATATGTTCCACTTAACAAAAAAATATTGTTTAGATAGATCTAACAAAAATATGTTCTACTTAACAAAAAAATAATGTCTCAAATCATTTCCACAAGGATTGCTAGTGCGATAGAAAAGACGATGAAGCAAATCCATACCTTCAGCTGGAGCTAAGGTGATATGGACAAGAGGCAGTCAAACCAAGTGGGGGCGACAGTGGATCCAGCTGGGGTGACAGCGAAACCAACGAGGCGATGATGGATCTGGCAGGGGCGACGACCAATCCGGTTGGGGACAATGACGAGGTTGTTGATCGATGGGGTTGACAATGAGCTAAGGTGATAGGGAGGAGAGGTGAGGAGGTGATTGAAAGGATGTGGCGGAGTAAGTGAATGAGGGCACAAACCCTAGCAGACATTACTTATAAGAGGAACTATCAAAGACGATTTTTTAAAAGAACCATCTGTGATATTAGTATGACAAACGGTTCTCTTATAAAACCATCTGTGATGTAAACCACATCACAGACGGTTCCATAATAGAACCATTTGTGATGTTGTAGTATCACAGATGGTTATATTATGGAACCGACTGTGACAGCATATACAATCACATATTTAATTATTTCTTAATTATTAAATCAATTATAATAGAATAATTCTTTAATTACATACTGAATTTCTTATAATTATATTGAAATAATTTTAAAATAGGTGTTCACCATCTGGGATCATTACACTTGGCCTTTTCTTTTAAATAAAGCCCTTCATGATGGCCGACACGTATATAGCTTGCTTCATTGCTTGGATCTTCCTTGAGCCTTATGCTATCTCTGAATGGAGATAACTCATCAAATTGATTGTACTCTTCCACATCCACAACATTCTCATCTCCGACAATCCTTCTTTTTCCTTTAAGAACTACGTGTCACTTCTTATTTTCCGGGTCGATTACATAAAAAAACTTGAACAACTTGTCTCATGAGTACGAATGGTCCACCTTTGTATCCTACATATTCGAGGTCCACAGTAGTGACACCATACTTGTCGACCTTTACACCCTGTGGGAGCTAGACCCAACAACACCGAAATAGTGGGATCTTGAAAATCACGTAGTCAAGCTCTCAATCTCCACTACAAGCCCGCAGTAGGAGTTGGGCCATCTGTACTGAAGTCCTCATCATGAAATGCATCTATACGGACACCTAAGTTTTAGACTGTACTGTTTATATCCTGATTTGTTGTATAAAATGTGTACTCATTAATGTCGTATTCTTGCCATATCACAATTGTAATTTTGGCCCTTTTGCCAGCCATTACAGTGTTTTACTTGACGATCTCCTAGTGAATCGCACCCTCAACCATTCGTTGAATCGATAGTTGTGATGTCTCATGATCCAAACCTCCAACTGGCTTGGATTCTCTTGGCATAGCATGTCCTTGTGCTCTTCAATATACGAAGACACTTTAGTTATGTGTTGCAAGACTGTGAAATAAGCTTGAGTGCATGTATCTAGATTGGGAGTTATTGCTTTCCTTCCGATGGTCTTGATACCCTCCAGCCTCCCCTCGTGACGAGATACAGGCACATCTATCGGTTCGACCTGAGCCATGTAATCAACATGGAACATAATGACCTCTTCGGTTGCATAATCTTCAATGATGCTGTCCTCCAGCTGAGATCGATTGTATACATAGGACTTAAGAATTCCCATGTACCTCTCGAATGGGTAATATGACGTAGAAACGCAGGGCCGCATATCTTTATCTCTTTTATAAGGTAGACACTGAGATGGACCATGATATCAAAAAATAACAGAGAAAATATATCTCAAGATGACATAGAGTCATAACCACATCGGTTTGCGAGCATCTAGTTCATCGGGATCGATGACCTTCTGAGCAATTGCATTAAAGAAAATAACACAGCCTCATAATTATCACTCGAATCTTGTTCGAGAAAATACTTCTAATTGCAATAGGAAGCAATTGTGTCATTAGCATATGATGATCATGAAACTTCATGCCAATTAATTTTAAATCTTCTATGGAAACAAGTTTCTTCATCTTTGGTGGAGTAATGGGACGAAAGCTTCACACCATGCAAGCAATGGCACGCTTTAGTTCTCTCGAACTAGGCAGAGTGTAACAAGCCGAGGGAAGGTACGTACGGCCTTTATCAGTCTCTATTGGAGCTAAATCGTTCCTGATATTCATAGCGACCAAGTCACACCGTGCGTTGACACCTTCCTTTGTTTCGTCACAAATGTTCAATAAGAGACCAATCAAGCTATCACATACATTTTTCTCTAGATGCATGACATTGATGCAATTGTGAACTTCTAAGTCCCAAAATACCGACCTCTTACACATGTTCTTCTGATGGGTCCTCAACTTACGTCCCTTTTCAAAGCACAACATCGATTCACCAAACCAATTTTAAAAACATAAAACTACGAAGGTTAAGGATTCACCCAAGTCATCTATGACCGGGGACATGGCTATTCAAATATATTTATACTCTACAAAGCTTGTACAACTATACCATATGACATAAGCATCCCACCTTGTCAACCATATCATGGAATATCACGGAATAATCTGTTAATAAAAGAAATGGAAAATCTGAAGCAAAGGAATTTTGAATTTAAATCCATGAAACTTAAATGCAAATTTAGGTCCATAAATCAAAACCTAAATTAAAGTAAAAATTTAAAGACAGAAATTATGATCAGGATATAAATTTGGAAAGCGAAACCCAAAACCTAGGTAATACAAATTTTAAACAATTACCAAATTACCCTTAAATCAAAACTAAAATTTAAATTCAAATTCAAATCAAAAACCAAAATCCGAGATCAAAATAAATAAACCAAAATAAAAGGAATGCAAAACTTAGATTTAGTCATGCAAATAAATTTTAAAAGTTACAGTTTGTGCTAGCCAATTCCTTCTTCTTATCTTTTCTTCCCTTTCTTTCTCTCACTTTCATGTGGGCCCCATATTTCTCCTCTCCTACGCTTTTCTCTTCTGACTGCCCCCTTTCCTCTTTCCCGCTTCCCATCTACTACCTCTCTAGGTTAATTGGAATTTCATGCCAGAGCTCGTCACATTGCCTTCTTTCCTATGCGGTAGTAAAGCATCGTTACAACCGCCATTTCTTTACGAAGGGCTCGGTCGATTCCTCCTAGAGGAAGCACCCTTGTACCCTCTTAGCTCCCAGCACCATCAATTTGAGCTCTTCCCCACTCCAACTCACCGCCACTGTCAACTCTCTGACGCCACTGCAGGCTCACATTGCCGGAGTTGCTTGCCGCTCATCCACCTCTGCAGCCAACTTGGTAAGACTCCTATGACTTTACTCATGCTCATGTGCGCCCCATTCCCTTCCCTTTCCCCTCCGCAATGCCGCCTCGCAGACCTCCCAACGCTAGCCACTACAAGCCGTTGCCTGCCTAGCCAAGGCGCCACCTCCTCTAGCCTCCCCATCCCCTAGGCATTCCATTTTGCACCATGCTACCCTCCCCACGCCGGTGATGCCACAACCAAGACTAGCACCACCACTCCTCTATTTTGGGCCCAAGCTTCTCCCTGACCGCTTCTCATAAAAAGGCAATTGCCCAGTTGGTTACCAGTGATAGTAGAAGCTCCTAGGAATTTTTTGTACGGATAAACCTTTTTTTATTCGAAAATACAGAAATATACCCATAGGAAATTTTTTTACAACAATAGGCTTCAGTCGCCCAATGGGAGCGCGATTGAACCCTTTCGCCCAACCGTGAAGCGACATTTGGTCAATATGGGAACCGTTCGGCGAATCATTTCTGTCGTCTGATCGTTAGGCGACTCAATTTCAGTCGCCCTACTGTTGGGTGACTTGAATCGCAGTCACCCAACGGTAGAGCGACAAGGGGGTGTGTTAAGGCAGCACAGCTGTCCGCCGCCACCTACCACTCATTCCGCACAAAGAGAAGAAACGAGAGAAGAAACGAGAGAGAAGAGAGAAGAGGAGAGAAAGAAGGGGAAGAATAGGAGGAGAGGAGGTCAAGGTAGGAGGAGGTGACGGAGGAAGGAGGAGTGGAAGCTATTCCATCCATTTGGATCAGGTATTTATTTTGATTATGTTGTATGTTATATGGAATTTGGTGTTTGTAGTATAGAAATTTGTGCATAATTTTTAGTATAGGAAGTTTAGTATTGTGCCGGTGCCGTGGATACGAGTGTGTGCTCCTTGTGCAACCGTGCTCACTAGAAGCAGCTGCGCAAGCTCGTGCGTCCGCTATTGCTGTGGGAGGTGCTAGCAGCTCGGGCGGGCCGCATGTTGGCGAAGATGTTGAAGTTGTTCGTCATGAAGCCGATGCGGTACATGAAGGACGATTCTGTACCGTCAAGCCATAGAGATGCAAGCGGGCAAGCCGATGAAGGAGAGTACAATGAGGACATCGTGCGGCAGATGGAATCTGATGACCAGAGGGCATGGGATGAAGAGGAAGCTGTCAGAGGACGACGAAGAGGATAATTCGATGAGGATGAAGTTCCTATCCCGAGGAATGGAACCGGTTTAATGGAGGCCATAGTGGAGAACCAACAAATGTTCTAGTCACGTGATGAAGCGAAGACCAAAATCCATTCGATCCCATGTTCTCCATCCAACGCCTGACACCTACAAAAACAAGAACAAAGTGCCCAAGTCTTGGATCCCAAGTGGTTAGAAAGCGTATGCTTGAACCCAAGATTTGACACCACGGCCACTCGGCAGAGAGTGAGGTCGCTACGCATCACGACTACTTGCTGAGAAGAAATGAGCGTAGTCATAGCACGAGAGGCGTAGTCTTGAATGACTATAGCGAGAGATGGAGTCGTCAGTGCGTTACAACCACGGGCTGGGAATCGCGAGGTGTGGTCGTAAGTCGATTATGACCCCGACAACAATCGAGCAAAGAAGGCCTCGACTCCAGCAATCGTGCTCGTAGGGACTTTCGACCCGAGTTACCTGGTGAAGTGTCGCTGCGAACATAGTCGGTATGAAGCTACGACTATGTCGAAGTCAACGGGTAGTACGACTCACAATTACGACATGCCGGAAGAACTCGCTTTACTACACTCTAGCAAGCACACACCTCTCCACATGTGCAATGAGTCAGTTTTAATTTCATTTGCGCATTTTAACATTCACGAGAGAAATTAAATTTTTCACCATCTGAGACTCACAACCTACACATGAGAAATGAGATTTCAACCTAGCAAGAACAATCTAGCAATTTATAATCTAGGCACCTCACAATATCCTAAGAGCAAGTATATTCATCTTGGACAAGGCCAAGGTCATAATAAGTTTTACCTTGCTCATGATAAGCTCCACCGTCTTATCATTATCATCCGTGTGTTCTCCACCGCAGGCGTCGATCCCGGTACTTCAGCTATCATCGGTCAGCCAAGTACGAGATAGCTCACACCTGTGGTTTCTTGCAACAAAATCATCCTCTAGCCAAATCAAGCCTCTTGTCTCAAAGGTCATCATTGGCAAACCACCCCAAAAAGATTCAAAGAAAAGTTCACAAGATTTCCTACTAGTTCTCATGCTCAGAGACAGTTTAAAGGTCCAATTCAGAGCCAACCATGCTCGAGTACCAATTGTAGGACCTGATGAGGCAGCAGAGAGGGTGAATGGTGCCCATAAATTTTTCCTCTAAATATTCACATATTCCTTATTCTCCAATAGCTACAAAGCTATGAAGATCCAAGATATGAGGTCTAGTAGAAGGCATGAGGAATTCGCATCATCTAATGACCAAATCGTAACCACCGTGTGGTTACATTACCACCACTTGGCGGAAGCTCAAACGTAGTCGAATACATCCGCTCGGCAGAGGCAGTTTGCCGCTAACAGGCGCACGCTTGTTGGGAAGACAACGTGTTCTGGGCCGACACCATGGTCGAAGCAAACAACTTGGTTGATAGCGCATAAAGTGGTCGTAACTTTGACCACTCGATAGAAGAGCATCTTGGTAGGCAATCGATGATCAAGCAAATTCAATGAAGTCGATAGCCACCAAAACAAGACCGATAAGATCGAAAGATGAGTCCGGCGGAACCGCCGTGATCGTAGTGAATGGCATGGTCGTGCGATCAACATGGTCGAGACCGACTTGCACCTATAACCGATCGCGGTCGCACACCCCATGAGACCGTGGCGCACACGATCACGAGATCTACGACTCATCAAGCACCGGAAACCGGCAAAAGAAAGCAGATGATCTATGTCTTGGTGGTCGAAAATCGAGAGTAAAGGCGGAGGCCAAGACTTCGTGATCGCAAGTCGTGGTCAAATCTCCAAAGGAAAGCCACCGACCGGTGAAACCCGAGGAGACCAAAGCTTTCACACTAAAGTCTTTTCCGTGATCGATACCGGCCGGACCGAGTCACTTGACAACGCGAGCAGAAAATAGAATCAGTCGTGAGGTCTGAGCTGGCCGATCGCCAACTTGTAGTCGATAACCAAAGCCGAGAAGATATCTGCAATCGAATCCGACCGTTGTTCGATCACACAACCGAAAGACTCGATTCAACAAATTTTGGTGGTAAAAACCAAAATCGGATGACTAACAAAGGAATACTCTATTTTGTAAGTGCGGCCATGAGCAAAATTTGAGGAATCTTTGCACGAGGTCGAAACCAAGCGAGACTTGAACTCTAACTTGTATATGATCTCTAGAAGTGAATTTACCAAGAAAAAGGAAAGTCTTTGTTTCGACCAAAGAAAATTGATGCAATAAAAAATAGAACAGAGACTCCTCAAGCAGGATCGAAGACAGGATTTTTCCAAATCAACACGCTCTGGGAATGAGCCGCCAACTAGCCTTGGAGACAGATTCCGGTTAAAACAAAACAAATATAAGCCAACTCTCAAAGGATCTACGTATGAACTAAGAATGAAGAGATGGCAAATAAATCAATGAAAACATCTCAAGAACGAGCTCTCAACCTGCATCACAAACACGTACTCCATCTCATAGATAAACTCTAACAAGTACAGAGATGAGTCCTCTCAAATCATAACACGGAGGTTTCTCGCAACCACTCCCACGGGAGGACAAGCTCTAGCCCTAGAGCACACACACACACAGACACTCCTGTTGGAGGGAGAGGCGCTGCCTCCAAGGCCTAACCGACCAACTCAAACATTCTCGTGCCTCCCTCTCCCTTTTATAGCCTCACACCGAGACTAACCCTAATGGATCCATCCATTAGTCCATGAGGATAACAGGAGAACCCCACCTAACACCTGTTTTATCACTCACTTTGCCCGCTAACTCAAAAGCTTTGCTGCATTATCAGACCGCACTTTGCCCACTAGCGCCAACAACTCCTTTTCGCACAGACACGACTTCCTTTCAGCCATTGGCCATTTCTCCAAAATGCCACTGCTGCCTTCCCAACTTCCTCCATGAGCCCTTCCGCCCACTTGCAACCACTTGCGAGACCTTGTCGTCTTTGGCATCTCACGACCTCACGACCTCGGCACCTCGGTGCCTGGTCTCGACCATCCATGCCTCACCACCACTAGTCTCAAAGTCCCACCTGTAAGCCGATCGAGACCTCGGTCGACCGCGCCACTCTTTGGTGTGCACATTTTCCCGATCGATTGGACCATGACCGGCTGCGCGATCTCGACCGGCTGGACCTCGACTTCTCCTAAGTCCAGTCTGGTCCATCTCGTCGCACACGACCGCACCCGACGGCCGTCTGGACCTCGCCTCCTCCCTGAGCCTAGTCCCGTCCTCCTCCTCGTTACCGTCAGGTCCATCATGGAAGCTTCAGCTACAGTTCCTCATCTCCCGCCGCAACCACCTCACCGACCTCGATCATCTTCGCGCCTCAAGCCGTCTGGACCTCAACACCTCCGGCCTAGTTTAGTCCTCCCACGCCTCACCATGAAATAGTTCCGAAGTCCCTGACCACAGATAAGTAAACCATCACATAGCACCGCTCAATGCACATGCACCATCAATCGGCACGCTCAACAAGATCTCGGTGCACAACACCAGTGGTCAGAATCCCTCGACATGTTGGCGAAGATGTTGAAGTTGTTCGTCATGAAGCCGATGCGGTACATGAAGGACGATTCTGACCGTCAAGCCATAGAGATGCAAGCGGGCAAGCCGATGAAGGAGAGTACAATGAGGACATCGTGCAGCAGATGGAATCGATGACCGAGGGCATGGGATGAAGAGGAAGTCAGAGGACGGCGAAGAGGATAATTCGATGAGGATGAAGTTCCTATCCCGCAGAATGGAACCGGTTTAATGCGGAGGGTATTTCCGCATATGATGAGCATGAATCACCATGGGAGTATCATGAGACAGAGGTTCGGTTACATGCTATGTTTGCTGACAAGGAAGCGCTGCAAGATGCCATCGAGCTTTGGGCCCTTTCAATGCAGCGGATATTTCGCGTCGTCAAATCAAGCCAGGAGCAGTACACTGTGAAGTGCGAGCAGCCTGGTTGTTCTTGGAGGGTGCACGACGAGACCAAGTATGAGACTCACTGGATTGTGTCCAAGGTTGTGCCGCACTCCTGCATTCTAAACACTGTCTTGGCGAGGCATCATAACCTGACGTCTGGATTTATAGCCAATTTGATGTATGGGGAGATAGTGGAGAAGAAAGACATGGCGACCACGCATATTGTGGTAGTTATCGAGAATAAATTTAAGTACAAGATTAGCTACGCGAAGGCGTGGCATGCCAAGCAAAAGGCGTTGGAAAAACGTTTTAGCACTTTCGAGGCGGCGTACGACAACCTTGTCGCCATCGTGGAAGGTGTTCTTCACAGCACAATCCGCTACTTCAGGGAGAGGCACGTGAGTGCCGCACTTCATGCGGCCAATCCCGGAGCCCTTTATTCGTCGAAAATTACGGCGTACATGGAGACGAAGGCACAAAAGGGTCAATTGCACACAGTGAAGGTCATAGGCAATAGGGAGCATCGTTTTGAGGTGATACTCCGTGATAGAGCCGGATTTGGGACGGCTCGTTCACTTGTTACTCACGAGGTATGCTTTGGAGATCATACAAACGAACCTAGCTGCTCGTGCAACAAGCTTAAGTTGTTACACAAGCTATGCTCTCATGTCCTCGCTGCATGCGGGACCTGGGCATGGATCATTCGAACTTCATGTCCGAATACTTCTTTAAGGAGAGGATATTGCATGCTTGGTGTGGGGAGCTCCGGGGGTTCAGGGTGGTGGGAAACTTCGCCACTTTGGACATTGCATCGAGGACCTGGGTTCCAGATGTTAACATGCTGAAGGGTGGGATGAGTCGGCGACAGAGCCGACGTATTAGAAATGATATGGATGAATCACAAGCTGGAACACCAGGTGCACGTTGTGGGCGATGCGGTCAGGAAGGGCACACAGGTAGACGATGCAATGCATCTCCTGATCAGTAGTTTATGCAGACTACACCTAAATTTCATGTACCATTTGTATAACTTGCTGCAATGTAGTTGGTGTCCTATGGAATGTTGTGCAAATTATTTATGTACAGCTTCCTTGACACATACATAGATCAACACTCCAGCAGTACAATAGACGATAACAATAAACACAACAAAGAAAATAGCACACAACATTAATTTAACACAACAACGAACAGAAGTACTAAAATACGATACAACCATAACCCTTGTTGCCTACATGCCAAACGAGCCTCGTGGCACCCACATGGAGTATTGCTGAGGGGGTCGTCTCGGACGTGGCTGGCCGTCGTGGTAGTGGTACGCACATATGCAGCTAGGGTTCGCGCAGCAACATGTGGGATCATACGAGCTTCCTATGTTCACGACCTCCTCATTGCCCCTCTCGCGTTGCATCTGCTGGCGGAGGTCGATGTTCTCCTCATTTAGAGTCTCGATTCGTTCCTCGAACTCAAATATTCGCTGCCATAATGTAAACACATAATTGACAATATATCGTTCGTGGGGAGGGTCGATCCAGTGCGAGAACTCGCATTTCGCCATCTGCGGGAAAGGACGATAAACATGGAGGCTCCATAAGCAATACAAAAAAAGTACATGACAAAAGAGGCCAGCTTTGCGCAGTGACATGACAAAAGAGGCCTGCTTTCCTCAGTGACATGACAAAAGAGGCCAGCTTTGCGCAGTGACATGACAAAAGAGGCCAGCTTTGCGCAGTGAGATGACAACCTATCGGCAGCCGGTAACGACGACATGCACCATTTTCCCCTACCTTTTCTCCTTCGCAGCACGCACTAACAATCTCTCCTCTGTATTTACAGTCTCCGGAGCTCCTATGTGGCTACCGTAAATGGATCGATCTTGAGATCCACCCTGCGGACCAATGGACCCTCAACTTCGAGGAGTGGAATGTCACACGGGAGCAGGAGTTGCTTGAGGAGGAGCGCCGCAAGAACGAGCACACCCTGCGTATACAACGCGAGACGCAAGCTCATCTCGAAGCGTGCACGCGTAGGGATCGAGAGGCTAGCGAGAGGGAGCGCGAAAGAAAGAGGGAAATGGCGGCTAAGGCATGTAATAAAAATGTACGCGGCATGTTACTCCCAACTGTATTATGAAGTTTATTTCTGTTCAGATAAGCTTATTATCTCGTCTTTTGCATTGAATGATTCAGATAGCAAGTCATTTTACAATATTAGCATATCGGTTCTCTCCATACACTAATTCCCGGTAAAATAAAAATATCACTTACCCCTGTATGTATCGATCGTTCTACAGTCATTCGTTCTTAAAAAAATTTCCTCAATAGTTTTTACGCACCTACAACATACTGTGAACATAAACATTTATTATAACTACACCAGATTTTTTTCCAGTTTAAAACTACAAAATTGACAAAACTCTAAAAACTCACGGATAGTCGCCTCCCTATTAGGCGACTGCATGCTAGTCGCCCAACCATGGGGCGACTGTATTCCAGTCGCCCATCCATTAGGCGACTTCACTCCAGTCGTTCAATTGTCAAGCGACTCATTACAGTCATCCGGGAGTACAGCGAGTAGCTCAAGTCGCGCTCCCATTAGGCGACTGAAGCCTATTTTTGTAAAAAATTTCCCGAGGGTATATTTCTGTATTTTCGAATAAAAAAAGGTTTATCCATACAAAAAATTCAAGCTCCTAGGACTCCAGTTTGAGTCCTTCTCCTTCCACTTTTTGGTTCATTTTCTTTTGGCTTACTCCAATTCGAAAAAATTAAGGAGAAATTCCTAGGAACCAATAAAGTTGATTAGGATTTAAATAAAAATAATATGTGAATAAAATTGAATTAGTAAACATTAAATAAAAATATAATTGGAATATAGTTATAAATAAGAGTAAGGATAAATCTAATTATGAAATTAGAATACAAGTTTATGCAAAATAAAAACATTAGAGAATTAATATTGGTTAGGTATGCATTATTATGGTTTTGCATGATAATTATAATTAGTGTAAGTTAAGCCATGTAAAAATAATTAAATTGATTCCATGTTTCAAATCATGGAAGCACTTTTGGATAGTAACTAATGTAAATAATTGCATAAATTAAATAAAATGTAAAGGCAATTTATTTGGTTGTAAATGCAAATAAATATAAGGATAAACTTTAATTATGAAATAGAATGAAGTTTTACGCAAATTAAATCTGGAATTTTGATTAAATTGCATGTCAATAGAGATTAGCATATTAATTGCTTTTAGTATACAATTAAGCCATGAAAATTAATTAATAATAATCCTATGCCTCAAATATCATGAGGTCCCATTCTTAAACTGGGTAATTAAGTGGTCAAGTTGATAAATTGAAAAGCATATGGTCAGATGGAAGAATTCTCTGGAGAAAATGAACTCATAGAAGCATCTTTTCCATACACACCCTGTTGGATGTGAGTTCCCAGGATCAACGTATGCTGGTTGCAAGCTATTTGAACAACTTAACAAATGGCCTATTCATGCACGTTTGGTTCCTTGTTCTTTAATTTATATACAAACAAAAACTGATTCCTTCTGGGAAATATTTTGTAACGTTTTTTGTTGAGTACTGTCTATCTTCAAGTACTAATGATTGTCATGTGAGTCGAACTATCTGTATTTCTTCATTTATTCGGCTAGCTAAGAAAATGATATCTGGCGTACTCCTGTTTATATTTATTATTTAGCTAGTCAAATGCCGTACATTTCTACGAAACATCTATTGTGTAGTATTAATCAATTGACGTCAAATATTATTCATCTGTGTTACAACTTGACTTGTCTCGCTATTGAAAAAAACATATATAACTAGTAGTTTAAATTTATCTTCATGTAAAAAAGTTGCTATAATTTATCTTCTTCTCCACCTTGCATTATACACCGAGTATTCAGTACAAGACTCACCGCCCGCAACGTGCGGAGGCCTCCCTCCGCGCGCACACTATGGAGTCTAAATAAGACACGCGGAGGCACGCCTGCGCGCACACTCTATGGAGTATAAATAAGACCTGCGGTGGCACAACTCATGCAAGACTCACCATCCGCAACGCGTGGAGGCCTGTCTCCGTGTGCACTCTACGGAGTCTAAATAAGACGCGCGGGGGCACGCCTCCATACCCGCTCTATGGAGTATAAAAAAGACACGAGGGGGCACGCCTCCGCGCGCCCTCTACGGAGTATAAATAAGACACGCGGGGGCATGCCTCCGCGCGCCCTCTACGGAGTACAAATAAGACGCACGGGAGCACGTCTCCGCTTGCACTCTACGGAGTATAAATAAGACACATGGGGGCACGCCTCCGCGCGTATTCCACGGAGTATAAATAAGAGACGCGGGGGCACGCCTTTTCGCGCACACTACGGAGTATAAATAATACACGTGGAGGCACACCTCCGCTCGCACTCTACGGAGTATAAATAAGACACGCAGGGCATGCCTCCATAGGCACTCACGCCCGCAACATGCGGAGGTTTGCCTCCGCGCGCACTCTATGGAGTCTAAATAAGACGCGCGGAGGCACACCCCCGCGCACACTATACGGAGTATAAATAAGACATGCGGAGACAAAACTCCGCGCGCACTGACCGCCCGCAACACGTGGAGGCTTGCCTCCACGCACATTCTACAATGTATAAATAAGACGTACGGTGGCATGACTCCATACGCACTCTACGGAGTCTAAATAAGACGCGCGGAGGCACGCCTCCACGCGCACTCGACGGATTATAAATAAGACACGCGGGGCACGCCTCCGCGCGCACACTACGGAGTATAAATAAGACATGCGGGGGCACGCCTCCGCGCGCACTCTACGGAGTATAAATAAGACAAGCGGGAGCATATCTCTGCGCGCACACTACGTAGTATAAATAAGACACGCGGAACATGCCTCCGCGCGCACTCTTATGAGTATAAATAAGACGCGTGGTGGCACGTCTCCGCGCGCACTCTACGGAGTATAAACAAGACGCGCGGGGCACGTCTCCACGCACACTCTACGGAGTATAAATAAGACACGCGTGGGCATGCCTCCGCGCACACTCTACGGAGTATAAATAAGAGACGCAGGGGCACGCCTCCGCGCGCACTCTACAGAGTATAAATAAGACGCGCGGAGGCACGCCCCGCACGCACTCTACGGAGTATAAATAAGACACATGGTGCATGCCTCTACGCGCACTCACCGCCCGCAACGTGTGAAGGTCTGCCTCCGCGCGCACTCAACGGAGTAAAAATAAGACACGAGGGGCACGCCTCCGCGCGCACTCACCGCCCGCAATGCGCGGAGGCCCGCCTTCGCATGCACTCTACGGAGTCTAAATAAGACGTGCGGTGGCACGCCTCCACGCGCATTCTAAGGAGTATAAATAAGACGCGCGGAGGTACAACTCCGTGCGCACTCTACGGAGTCTAAATGAGACGTGCGGCGGCACGCCTCTGCGCGCATTCTACGGAGTATAAATAAGACACGCGGGGCACGCCTCTGTGCGCACTCTACGGAGTATAGATAAGATGCGTGAGGCACACCTACGTGCACACTCTGAGTATAAATAAGACACGCGGGGGCACGCCTCTGCACACACTCTACAGAGTATAAATAAGACAAGAGGGGGCATGCCTCCGCACGCACACTACGTAGTATAAATAAGACGCTCGGAGGCACAACTCCGCACGCATTCTACGGAGTATAAATAAGACACGCGAGGCACGCCTCTATGCGCACTCTACGGAGTATGGATAAGATGCGTGGAGGTACACCTACGTGTGCACTCTACGGAGTATAAATAAGACACGCGGGCACGCCCTGTGCACACTCTACGGAGTATAAATAAGACACGCGGGGCACGCCCACGCCGCACTTCACGGAGTATAAATAAGACACGCGGGGGCACGCCTCCGCGCGCACTCTACGGAGTATAAATAAGACACGCGGTGGTAAGACGCGCGGAGGCACGCCTCTGCGCGCACTCTACGGAGTCTAAATAAGACACGGGGTGGTACGCCTCCACACGCACTCTATGGAGTATAAATAAGACGCGCGGAGGCACAACTCCGCGGGCACTCTACGGAGTATAAATAAGACACGCGGGGCACGCCTTCGTGCGCACTTTACGGAGTATAAATAAGACACGTGGAGGCACACCTCCGCTCGCACTCTACTGAGTATAAATAAGACACGCGGGGGCACACCTCCGCATGCACTCTATGGAGTATAAATTAGACACGCGGAGGCATGCCTCTACGCGCACTCCACGGAGTTTAAATAAGACACGCGGAGGCACGCCTCCGCGCGCACTCTATAAGTATAAATAAGACACGCGAAGGCATGCTTCCGCGCGTACTCTACGCGGTATAAATAAGACACGCGAAGGCACGCCATCGCACGCACTATACGGAGTATACGTCCACTTCGGCTAGGCGCTAGCTCCGCTGCCACCATTTCGAAGGGTAGGGGACGGAGCGCTCGACCGTCTTCTCTGGCTAGAGGCCATCTCCGCTGCCACCATTTCGAAGGGTAGGGGACGGAGTGCTCGAGCGTATACTTCGGCTAGCCGCTAGCTCCGCTGCCACCATTTTGAAGGGTAAGAGACGGAGCGCTCGAGCGTCTACTTCGGTTAGTCACCAGCTCCGCTGCCACCACCTCCAAGGGTAGGGGACGGAGCGCTCGAGCGTCTACCTCGGCTAGGTGCCAGCTCCGCTTCCAACATTTCGAAGGGTATGGGATGGAGCGGTCGAGCGTCTACTTCGGTTAGTCACCAGCTCCGCTGCCGCCACTTCGAGGCTTACCCAACGAAGAATGTTTACAAGGACAGTCGGTAATGACATTTGCGCAAAGCTAATGTTCACAAGCGCCCTCGAGTATTTCAGGTCGCTACTCGTCCAACTCCACCTTAATACACTCTCGAGGCTTACCCACCGAAAATCGGCCCGCCCAAAAGTTCAGCGAGTCCTCGGCCCACCCTAATGCCGAAGACGCCGTCGGGTCATGCGGTCAGAGGCTAGCAACTGGCCCCTATCAAGCAGTTGCCCGATGCAAAGACAGTACAAGTAATCAGAACACGGGCGTAACTTCCACTTTATTCATAAAGAGGGAGCCATATGGCGCCAGCTTACAAAAAGAGCGTACGCATCACAACACACGCCTACAACTGGGGCCCCGACATCACACCTATGGGTCCGCGCCATGCCCCAGGACGGCGGCACCACCTTCGTTGCACCGTGGGACTTCATCAGGCCATTGTCCGAAGTTCCCCCTGCCATGCAGGCTCCGTCGTAGCGCTACCTTCGCCGCGGCCTCCCCGATGTAGCCCCAGATCCAGTCGTGGATGTCCCGGACGGTCTTGCGGACAGCGTGGACGACACCTGACATCACCCCGACCCCAGCTGGCATCTCCAGCTAGGGATCGGTCAGCTCACCGACGTGCCGGTAGCCTAGGTGCTGAAGCAGCGCGAAGGCTAGGCGCGAAGTCATGAAGGAGCAGTGGTTACCAAAGATCTTGACGGCGCTGAGGGCGAGGCCAAAAGCTTCCCGATTTGACAAAGCGTCCACAACCGGTTTTCGGGACCGAATGCGCGAGGCGGCATGTCGATGGAGAGGTCTTCAAGGGCGCCTTCCAGAGCCAGCATGGTGTCCCACGCTGCCACCGAGGCATCGCCCAGAGCCCGGTCCTTTTCCCCAAGAGTCGTGGCGAGGCGGCCCTTTTCCTCCTCCGGCGCGGCGATTTGTTGGAGCAAGCCATCGCGCTCCTTGGCAGCTGCACGCTGCGCCTCCACCGCGAGCGCTCAGGCGTCCGAGATCGCCTTCACGCCCTCTGTCTCCGGCGTGGTGATTTGTTGGAGCAAGCCATCGCGCTCCTTGACGGAGTGGGCCTCTTCGGCTGCGCTTAGGGCCTCTTTGGCAGTGCGCAGTTGGTCTTCTAGCATCCCGCCGCGGCGCAGCCGCCTGCAGGGCCCGAGCAAGGGCGACGGCCTGCATAATACACTCGTTAGCAAACGCCGAGCCGACGACACACATCACCGAAGGCAAGCACTCATCCTCATCTCCGAGGCCTCTAGCGCGCCCTCCAAGAGCTCCGACCTGGACGTCAGCAATGCCTGGTAATCCAGGTCCGCGACCGTGTTGTCCATGGCCCCCTGCCACCGCAGCATCTTCGACTGAGGGACGAAGTCCGCCAACGTTGGTTGTATGGCGAGGGCGCTGCCTATCAAGGCCACCCCCAGGACGTCTCCATCCCTCGAGGGTCCAGCTGTCGAGGCCACCCCCATAACGTCTCCGTCCCTCAAGGGTCTGGCTGTTGATGCCTCTCCTGGAGCGTCTTCGTCCCTCGAGGGTTGCCCAAGGCCGGGGGACCGTTCCTCCGCTAATAGAGAGAAGACTGGTCAGAGAACTTTAGGGAAGCCTCACGGGATTGTACGAGGGGAGTCAAGCTTACCTTGGCATCAACCGGCGAGGTCCGTTGGGATGTCCCTCGGCATCGGAAGGAACCGCTGGAACCCCGCCGCCTAGGGCAACATGCTCCTCGGTCCACGTGGCCTCGTGTCGGAGTTAGACCCAACGGCCCCGATCCCGGTCGCCACAGCGAACCCCTTCTCGGGCCACAAGGGTGATCGTGTCCGAGGCCGCTTCGCTTTTGGAAGCCGGGGCGAGGACTCGGCCTCGACAGTCGACACGGGCGAGGACGCTTCGCCCTCCTACGTGTCCGCGCTGCACCCAATGGCTCCCCACGACACTCGCCTCCTCCGCTCCGCCTCAATGTCCGAATCGGCGTACTTCACCGAGTCGGAAATAATTTCATATTTAGATTCTGCTTACTATGAGAATAATTGCTTCACCTTTTATATTTCTGACTCATAATAATGGAAGAAAGCATATCTGTCACTCTTTAAGTTTTGCAATCCCCCATATGTGAAGAAAACGAAAAAAAATTTAGTTGCACGGTTGATTGCCCTCACCCTCTCATGTCTTCTCTCTGAAACTGAATTTCTGACTATGAAGTAACCCTCCTGAAGTATAGCTAACTATAGATAAAGCATGCTTTCTCTCGCTTTCAATTTGAAAGATCCTCTCCACATTATATTACTCTCTGAATGTTGTGAGAGATATGCTAGAACATTGATTCCATTTATAGTTTGTGGTGCTTATATTTTGCACATTTTGTTAAATAATGTGTATTATTCTTGCGACAACAGCCACAGAATTATTCTAAAGCATATTATAGCTTATGAGCATGTGATTGTTGTGTTTGAACATGATATATATAAATTTTGTTTTCTGAAGCTCTCTTTGTGTTTGTTCTACCATGGCTTGAGCCAGCCCTTTGAACACTACTAGTTCCAACCGTCGAATGAGTTTTTTCTCCGTGAAGTAGATGGACCGTAAACGTGAATCTTCCCCCATCCTTGGTCGGTACAAGGTGGCAGATATCACGTCCTTCACACGATTGTTACGGACAAAGTCTAACCAACGCCCCTAACGCATGCTGATTTTTCTATCATTACTCCTGTAGAATCTGGGATACCACTTCTTGCTCTTGCCCAGTCGATGAAGTGTGATAGTCGCATTTCCATGTGGAAAGTGTGCAACTGCAAACTCCTTAGCAATGACATGATTACAGATTGGTTTGTGCCGTTAAGAAAGTATCAAGAATAGAAAACTGATGCTCAACTAAAGACAATTTATAGTTTCAATAGTCAAGCAAGAAAAAAATATTTAGCATCTACTAGCATATGACGATTCGTGAGAACTCGAAAGCATCAACAAGCATTTACGGGGCCGTCCATACTGAAAGCACTGACTTCACCATTCAAGAGAAAACAGTGATAAATTTGGACTTTTTAAGGTACACCGCGTTTACCCACTCATTCCCTTTGATCTAATTGTTGTTATTCAATATGGTGACCTATTACCTAATGGTCGCCTTAGATCATCTAGATTTGCTCTTCATCGGTTCCATTAGTTGGAAATAACTAAAAATGGAAAGGAGCAGTGGCGGAGCTCCAGCAGAAATTAAGAGGGGGCTATGCTAATGAGTTGTCTATGAATTCTTTGTTAGGACAGATAAGTAATTAAAACATGTATACATCATTAAGGAGTTTTCATGGAGAAGGGGATCGGATCCACCCTGGCCTCCATGAAGCTCTGCCGGTGGAAAGGAGCAAATACGAGTTAATACGATCCTTAAAATAGTATGTACGCTTAATTTTCAATATTAAATTTCTCGTGAGCATGCATTACTGTTCACATGCAGTGTTGAAATAATCTGAAATGTGTCGAATTGTCGACGTCTAGTTATGTTTTTCTATGATACCATCGATGGGTTCCTCAATGTGGACTGCCGAAGCGCTCTTTGTATTTGTTTCATGGATACCATCGATACTGTTCACATGGCTTGAGCCAGCCCTTTGAACACCAGTTCCAACCCTCAAATGAGTTTTTTCTCCGTGAGGCAGATATCACCCTTCTTCACACGATTGTCACGGATGCCACTTCATGCTCTTGCCCAGGCGATGAAGTGTGACAGTCCACTGCCGTGAGGAAAGTGTGCAACTGCATCGTCTCAGTGCCGACATCCCGTGCAATCGTCGCAGCTAGTGCTGGCTTCGTTCCATCAACAAAACTGAGCAAATCTTGGCCTCTAAGAACAGCCGTGACCTGTGCTTCCCACAAGAGGTAATTGGTGCTGGTTAGCCAAACGGTCACCGAGGTGCCGAAGGCTGGAGCAGCAGCAGTAGAAGTTGCCCCAAGATTCACCTTGTCGAAGATGCTTGAGAGCTCTGATACCATGAAAACAACAGAGTTTCATAGATGTATTTTAGTTTGCACGGTGCTCTGCCTACAATGCCAGGGAGCCAATTGTATTGCTTAGTGCTATTGCCGGATATGAAATAGTCACCCAGCACATCAGGAAATACAGATTCTGTACAGCTAATCAAGCCGAATTACATGGCCATATCTGTCACGGCTGAATACAGATAGAAACTAAGTACGGATTATATACGGAGGGATTCCTATCTACAAAAATCAAAACCTTCTATATATTTCAACATTCTCAACCAAATGAGAGTGCAGATACATGAATAAGTATGTAGCTTGTTGCATTATTCTTCACCACCTCGGCAGTAGTTTATTGCACTAGACAACTGGTAGCATTGTTTGCAGTTAAACTTGCTTAATCTGTGGTTTTCTTCCTTGTCATTTTTGCCCAATTTAGAACCACAAGCACATACATTTTATCATATAACCCAATTTAGATGGACCATAAACGTGAATCTTCCCCAATCCTTCGTCAGTACAAAGAGGCAGATATCACCCTCCTTCACACGATTGTCACGGACAAAGTCTAACAGATTTTTCTATCATTACTCCTGTAGAATCTGGGATGCCACTTCTTGCTCTTGCCCAGTCGATAAAGTGTGACAATCTAGACTTCCATGAGGAAAGTGTGCATGCAACTGCATACTTCTTGCCTCCCCCACATCCCTCTCCTTCCCTGCAATCCCTCCTCCTATCTGCAGCACCTCCACCCCCTTGGCAACTGAGCAAAAGAGAAGGAGGGGAGGAAGAAGAGGAAGAGAAGGAGGAAAAGGAAGAAGGAGGAGAAGAGGAGGAGTAGGATAATTTGTGCTGGTGTTTAGAGGTTCTTGCTGGGGTCTCCAAGGGTAACAAACAATTTCCTACCCTTTTGTTCTTAGTGATTTCTTGATCGGGTTAGTTTTTGGTTAATCGTTTGATCTGCGAAGTCTGCTATGTTCTACGAATTAGGGGATAATGGGTGCGAAATCTAGGGATTTCACATCCTAGAGATTTGTAGAGTACTTCATTAGCTTTCTGTAGAGTGCTCATTCACATTATTCCGATGAACGGTTCAGTAGTTATGAGCATTACCGTGTTGATGTGCAGTCTGATTAATTAAGTTCAGGCAGTCGGTGGAAATTAAAAGATTAAAAATAGAACATTAATTAATATGGGGATAATGTCACAATCAACTTTGTAGGGGATTTCCTAAGGTTTCTACAGAGTCTAAGAACACAAATTTTTGATAGGTGGATTAGAGTTATGCAATTTCTAACACTGCTGTCTGGCATTAGATGACTGCTGGACTAGTCGGAGTAGACATGATGTTTTGGTTAAGCAAAAGCCGGAATTAGAATTTAGTGACAGCTAGAAAATTGTGCAAAATTCCTGTAGATTTTAGAAATGTTATGGTTTGCTATATTTTCTACTGTAGATTAAAAGATACAAAATTTGCAAATCTGCTATCTAGAGAATGGTTAGATTTGTTTTCCAGGTTAATTTTGGGGACTTAGATGAACTAATCTGAGAATTGTGCCAACTAAGAAATTGTGTGAAATTTTGTCTAGCTTCTGAAAATTGTATGGTTTTCTATTTTGATGAGGGAATTGAGAGTTGCTTCATTTTTCGCATCGGGACAGAAGGGACAGATCAAGATTTGTTGGAAAAGTCGGGGTTTTCGAGAACGCAGGATCATTGTTGTTAAGTTTGCATTGTGTTGGCATATTTTGAGAGTGGATAATCTCTGTAGAGGGGAGACTTCGAGTGTGATACCATCTTCACATCCTTCCGATCTGCAAATCGAAGTGAAAGGCAAATGCATTGTAGAATAGTATTCGGGTGCTTAAAAATTTGGTTGAATGATACCTTGCTTTGATTATTTCTTATGTCAACATTGAATTTATATTTTTCTCCGTTTATTATATGATGATGAAAGTGAGATTTGAGGTAAGATGATGAATATTTATAATTGTTTAATATGATGGAAGAACATGACTACATCGCATTGCATGATGAGCATTCGTGATTCATATTTATGCGCTAAGACACTGCATGAAAAAGGATAGGGTGACCCTGTATGAAAAAGGATAGGACAAAGGTGTGTCATCGACAGGTGAACACCTAGCTATACCGGTATATGCAGAAGAAGACGTTGAGTTTGAGCATTGCATTCATGAGAAGAGAATCAGAAAGAAATGGCATGTGCATGTAACTGAATGGAAAGAATAATTTGAAAGTGAGATAATGATGGTTGCTATGAAATGTTAAAATGTTGCTTCCTTGTATATTATTCTACTTTGTACTTGTTGAGTCATAGATTCACCCTTGCCTCTTTGTTTTTAGGTGAGTGATGATGACGACATGCATGAGAAGGGAGTAGCACATGGATTCCTGCATTATTTAGCCTTTACTTCACTTTGCACTTAGTCAAGGTTAGATAAGAACAATTTAGTTTCAACTATTGTAATAATTGGTTAACTTGTGGTTACCTTTAGTATCTTCAATTCACCATATTGCTAGATGTTACGATGCTTAGTTGTCCTTATTATTGATAGACATTGTATTCATTTGGTCCATGTTATGTTTTAAAATTATATTATTTGATGCTGCTGAAACTTATCTTTAAATTATTATGGTATATCATTCTTGTTATCTTGTGACATGTTGACTTGCTTATTGTTTAAAATTGGTAGTGGTATAGGTGGTGAGTGACATCTTGGAATTTTGTTAAGCCAGGGTGTTACATACCAAGAACAAGCAAAGCAAGGGAAGAAATCACATCTCCCATCTACAATATGTCCAATCGTCATCTAGCTATTATCAAGTTCACGGTGGTGATCATCCTAGCATTTCAAATCAATTTGGTCTTCACCTACCCCGATGATGTTGACATATTGAGGCCTTTCAAGTATGTTCTTAGTCATATTTCTTTCTTCCTATTCTCAGCAACCTTAGAATGTTTGTTGTTGATTTGCGTGAACGTGTGCTGCCTTTACTATGAATATAAACAAGAGTCCTCTCAACCAAATGAGAGTACAGATACATGAATAGGTAGTAGCTCGTTGCATTATTCTTCACTACCTCGGCAGTTGTTTATTGCACTAGACTGCTAGTAGCATTGTTTGCAGTTAAACATGCTTAATCTGTGGCTGTCTTCCTTGTTACAACCACAAGCATATACATTTTATCATATAGCTTATTGAAGAGTCAGAAGTATGAGGCCCTTCACGTTGTCTTGAATAGACGGGAACAACACACCACCCAGACGACAACCACAAAACCCACGTTGAATCCGAAATAAAAGAACATCATCACATACCCTTCTTTGCTTATTGTGAAGCGGCTTTGCACTGTAGCATTTCCTGAGCAGTTCTTCTCAAGAGGAGGTCCACAAATACCAATGTTGCCAATATACATAGATGCGGGATCAGTTGTGGAAGTTGAGGATGTTAGACTGATTCATAAGGATGATTTTAGGTTTGGGAAGTTTGTGTTGTGGGGTTGGGCCCCTACCCTATCCGTTCGACTCACCGAAATGAAAGGTTCAGTTAGGGGGAGCAGGGAAGGGAAATCAATTCATTCCCATATTTTCCTAGTCCCCTCATATACTGTTTGGTCTATGGCCACAACAGTTGGCGCTGTCTGTGGGGACGACGAGTAAGCTGCGAGTTCAGGACGACCATGGCTCCTAAAAAGTGGTGGAGACAACCAAGCGGAAGAGGAGCGCATTGGTACGGGGGCCGACGAGCGAGGGCCCATCGAGCGAGGGCCCGTTTCCCTCATGGCAATGGTGTTCAATCGTTGCAGGGGGTGAATAGGGCACGAGTGGCTTGGGTGCTAGTGTGACCAGGACTGTTGGCCATGACGTAACTCGTGTGGGCGTGACCGTCGACCTGAGCACCGACGGTGGCGTAACCATTGACCCAGGTGCCTGCGCTGGCACAGCTGTCGAACCTAGAACTCGCGTCAACGCGACCATTGACCTAGGCCCCTATGTGGACACGTCCGTCGACTTCCCCAGCTCTAGATCCACCTCTGGTGATCCTCCGTGCCGCACAAGTAATACTGGTTACGGAGCCCAGGTCGCTGTCACCAACAACCTCACGACTGGCACCCCCACGTCTAGGGGTGCAAACGGATCGGATTCGGACGGATATTGCTGTTACCATATCCTAACCCATATTTTTTTTCGGATTCAGTACCAATCGGATTCGGTGCCGGATCGGTCGGGATCAACCCGATCCGTTTGCACCCCTACTTGTTTGTAAGGAATGCATGCAGTATAACAAATGGAGTAGGAGGACGTACTGTTAAGAACTTGATGTTACTACTTAATAGCTGATGTGGAAGATTTTATTTTACCATTGCAAAAGAAAATGAAACGTCAAATAGTAGCACTAACCTGAAATCAAACTTGAAAGCGTATCGGATTCGGGACGGATATTGCTGTTACCATATCCTAACCCATATTTTTTCTCCGGATTCGGTACTAATCGGATTCGGTACCAAACGGATTCGATGCCGGATCGGTCGGGATTAACCCGACCCGTTTGCACCCCTACCCACGTCGGTAGGCCCCACTGAGTGTATGGCGGAGGATAGTCTGGTGACCGACCTTTGGAATGCACGCGAGAGATGCAAGAGGCCCGGAGTTAGCAAACGCCCGCGATGATGGTAGTAGAGGTCATAGCTAAGCGGGTGGATAGCCATGAGGTCCTTGTCTCTAGGCCCCGGTGCATAGACATGGAGTCTCCGCTCTCTGCTGTCTTACAACAGTCCCCATGGCCAGAAGATTTCAAGTCCCCTACCCACTGAAGGTGGAAGCGTAGCATAGCTTGATGCCCATATGTTGGCAGAACTCTCTAAAGGAAGTGGCCAAGCAAAAGACGCCAACCTAGTATAGTATCTGGTCACTGTTCGAGCGTATGAGGATCACTTTTTGGGCATCACGGTAAAGGCCATCCCAAGGTCGGACAACAAGCACACTAATGTGCTCACCAAGGTACCAAGCTAGCAACTCCAGCCGCCAGAGGGGGCATTTTTCGAGACCCTCGCCGTTGCGGTCGTCCAACAGGAACAACGCCCCCGCCCTGGTTCACCACATTTCTGATGATAGCGATTAGCGGGAGCCTACCCGGGCATACCTACAAGGCATGCGTGAGCCGGATGACCTGCTCCAACTGTGCTAGATTCAGCAGCGAGCGTGAGCCTTCAAGATCGTCGATAGCAAACTTTACAAACGTGGAGTATGTGCTCCACTCCTTTGATGCCTCTCACGCCTCAAAGGATAGTAGCTCCTAGCCGATATTCACATTGGGCTTTGTGGCTCACATATTGCCCCATGTGCTCTCGTCAGCAAGGCATTCAAGTAAGGCTTCTATTGGCCCACGGTGGCCTCAGATGCACAAGACCTTGTGGAAAGATGCCAGGGGTGTCAATGGATGGCAAGGGTGGTTCATAAGCCACTGATGTCTCTCCAGCCCGTCCCGCCAGTTTGGCCACTTGCGCGGTGGGGTGTCGATGTAGTGGGCCCGCTACCACGTGCCCCGGGGATATGCGGTTCTTTATGGTCACTCACAAGTACTTATTCAAGTGGCTCGAGGTGGCCGCCTTATATGAAGTCACCTCGGCGGTAGTGTAGTGCTTCCTCTGATAGAGCGTCATTTGTCACTTCATGGTCCCAAGAGAGATCATCGTCGATAATGGCCTTTAGTTCGACTCCACTGCCTTCAGAGAGTTCTACCAACGTATGGGCATCAAGCTATGCTACGCTTCTGTGGGTCACCTACAGCCCAATGGGGCAGTTGAATGAGCCAATGCCATGATCTCCGTGAGTGTCAAGCGTTTCTAATTTTTGTCATAAATAAGACGCACAGAGTCCACGGTCTCCGTACGCACTCTACAGAGCCTAAATAAGACATGTAGAGTCCATAGCCTCTGCACGCACTCTACGGAGTCTAAATTAAGATACACGGAGTCCACGGCCTCCGCGCACACTCTGTGGAGTCTAAACAAGACGTGCAGAGTCTATGGCCTCTGTGCGCACTCTACGGAGTCTAAATAAGATGCATGGAGTCCACGGCCTCCACGTACACCCTGCGGAGTCTAAATAAGACGCGCAAAGTCCACGGCCTCCACGCGCACTCTACGAAGTCTAAATAAGATGTGCGGAGTCCACGGCCTCCGCACGCACTCTACAGAGTCTAAATTAAGATGTGTCGAGTCCATGGCCTCTACATGCACTCTATAGAGTCTAAATTAAGATGCGCGGAGTCCACGGCCTCTGTGCACTCTACGGAGTCTAAATAAGACGAAGCGTGCGTCCTAGGGCTTCATCCCTACGCAGACTTTGTTGACGTACGTCCGAAGGGTGGGGGACTGACCACGCTCTTTAAGGATTCGTCCCTACACAAACTTCATTGACGTATGTCCGAAGGGTGGGGGATGGAGTGAGCCCTTTAAGGCTTCATCCCTACGTAGACTTCGTTGATGTAAGTCCAAAGGGTGGGGGAAGAAGCGCATTTTCCCTTAGGCTTCATCCCTACGCATAATTCGTCGGTGTATGTCCGAAAGCTAGGGGATGGAGCGCACTCTCTAAACCTTTTTCCCTATGCACACTTCGTCGATGTATGTTCGAAGGGTGGGGGATGGATCACACTCTATAAGGCTTCGTCCCTATGCAAACTTCATCGACGTATGTCCAAAGAGTGGGGGAATGAGCGTGCTCTCTAAAGCTTCTTTCCTACACAAACTTTGTTGATGTATGTCCGAAGGGTGGGGACGGAGTGTATTTTACCTAAGGCTTCATTCCTACACAGACTTCGTTGAGGTATGTCCGAAGGGTGGGGGACAGAGCGTGCTTCTTGAGGCTTCACATCTACTCAGACTTCATCGACGTACATCTGAAGGGTGGGGGATGGGGCATGCTCTCTAAGGCTTCATCCCTATGTAGACTTCATCAATGTATGTCTAAAGGGTGGGGGATATAGCGCGCTCTTTAAGGCTTTGTCCCTACGCTGACTTCATTGACGTAGGTCTGAAGGGTGGGGAATGGAGCACATTTTCCCTCAAGCTTTGTCCCTATGCACACTTTGTTGGCATATGTCTGAAGGCTGGGGGATAGAGCACACTCTCTAAACCTTCGTCCCCATGCACACTTCATTGATGTAAGTCCGAAGGGTGGGGGACGGATCACGTTTTCCCTCAGGCTTCGTCCCTACGAATACTTCGTCGGCGTATGTTCAAAGGATGCCACCCACAACACCTCCTGCGTTGTGGCATTGGCCATAGCAGTCATCACAGCACACTGGTTCACTACTACTTTGATTAACAGTACAACGCTACAGGTGTACAACCACAGGCGTGACTGCCTTTAGTCCGACTCTATCTTTACATATTCCCTAATACATGTGTTCATCCCGCACTGATCTACCCAAATCATAGGGACTCCTCCATCCATCCCCAATGTCATAGCCTACACCGCACAAGTTGGTCCGAGACTAATGGACGGCCTTCCTCAAGTATCTGCTCGCCAAGCAAGCATTAGCATCACACGATTTAAACACACACTTATCATAAAATGTTTACAGGATCCGTGAGAACCCAAAGAGGTCTACAAATGTGTGAATGACCCCACACGCAAATATTGGGACAAGGAGCGAAGGGCCTCGACATCATACCGCCGATTGGTCGTGACATTGTAGTCGCATTCGCCGCCCTCGTTCCGGCCAGGCACATCATCTAGCCATCGGCCAAGGTACGCCTCAATGCGATCTTCGCCTATCCTTCACCGATGTACTCCCATGTTTGTTAGTGGAAGACTGATCGGCGTATGGCATGTAGTGCCCCGGACATGGTTCCACACCCCACTAGATAGTGTGGGTCAGGGTTCGCCAACTTGCCCACGTGCAAACAACCCCGAGGTGGAGCAACCCGACAACCATTTGCGTAGTTGCGAGCGAGCAGTGGTTGCCGTACGCTCACACGGTGTTCATCATGGGTGATGATGCCTCCCTGGTCTATCGTAGGCTACATGGTAGGTCATCTGGCCCGAACATCTGAGGAGGGACTTCGACATCGAGCTCGGTCAGAGCACCCTCTAGAGCTCGTCGCCTACTAGGCCATCTCTCCTAACCACCTCCAAGGACAGCCATCCAGTCTCGTCTTCTAGAGCAGCTATCTAATGCAGCATGCCCTCCCGCCTTCGCGGTACTGCATCGAGCCTAATTAGCTCACAAGATGCATCGGAGATGACCTTCGCACCCTCTGTCTCCAGGAAGCGAATGTGTTCATCTTTTGCAACACCCACTATAAGGGCACCCTTGGCGCATTCCCCAGCGGTAGCAGCTTCCACCTCCATAGTGACTAGACACTCTTGTAGACAACTCTGCTCTTGCTGCCTTGCCACTTGAACAGCTAAGGCAAGAGCGAGTGCCTGCACGCAAAGCTAGGCTTAGCAATCAAATAGAACACACCAATCAGAGTACTAACGTGTGTGTACCTTCATGTCTATGGCCTCAAGGGCACTCTCCAGGAGCTTTGAACTGCACAAAGATAGCGCGTGCCGGTCCAAGGCCATGTCTATGCAGTCCACGATCCCTTGCAAACCACTTAGTGCCTCCGGACGGGGCATGAAGTCGGCCATGATGAGCCACCGGGACTCTGAAGAGATGGCATCGGGAGGGGCTGGTCCCGAAGACACGTCCGTGATGGCAGCGCTAGCCGAGCTGCAAGCGGCTCCATTACTAGAGTCCTGTGCTTGGCCCAGAGAATGAGGTCCAGCTGACATCAGGGACAGTGTTAGGGAGCAAATCGGAGAAAGTCTCATGAAATTGCGAGAGGAAAATGAGTTGCTTGTACCTATAACACGGTTTGGGGAGGCCAGCCAAAGGCTATCGACATGCATGATTCCCATGGCTTGGCCAGCCGAAGCGGCATCGGCAACAGTAGCCTCAAAGCGTACTCCAGGGGTTGCAGTGTCAGTATCAGACTCGGGGTCCTCCGTGAATGCTGTCATCGCCAATTGAAACCCCACGCAAGCGGCTGCGGTAGGGGACACGTTCAGGCACGCTTTGTCGCCAACCTTTCGGAGAAGCCTCGATGAGCAGGGCCACACCCGTGGTCACAACGGTGGGAGATTCTCAACCACATGTCGTCACTTCAGCCACGAATTTGACCTCGTGCATGGGTGAGACGGGGCTACACCACCGGCCGCGTCGAGGGCATCGCTTCCTGCGCCAGCCTCGGGTCTACCAAGTTCGCCAACCCTAGGACTCACAATGCGGGACCCTCCATGCCACCCATGGGATGGTCTTGTGCCGCCTCAAGATCTGAGTTGCTGTAGTCGACAAACTCCAACTCAGTCACTACGGTGGATTCCTCGACCTCGCCCGCGGCGACTGTACTGTGAGGGGGATTGCGCATCGTGTCGCGAAGAGGGGGCCTCTGCCCCATCTTCATCACGGCTATGATAACGACTGCCTCTGGGCTCGGTACGCTCTGGTACGGGAATACCGAGGGCTTCGCACTCCCGGTTCATGTGGTCGAGGTTAGCTGCTACTAAGGCCCGTAGGCTGTTCTTCTTCGCGGTATATGGCCCCAAGAAGACAGCCATCGTGCACTCTGTGTCCTCTACGGTGAGTCTTGTAAAGGGTATAAAAGCACTGTCAATAGTGTTCATAGGCAAGGGAGGTAGGCGTGGTCCTTAAGGCTCCCCTACTTGGATCGGTCGGCCTCGGAGTGAGGCAACACTAGGCCGGACGTCGTTGTTGTAGGCGGGGCTGGACTACAAATGCCACAAACGCGTCAGCAGAGCCACACCATACATGCAGTACTCCTCCGCAAGGTCCCGCGAGCCACACCAAAGATTGAATCAGATCTACAATCGCTAGGCTCCGCCCTAGCACATTGGTGCCTGATCGATTAGCTCGTACTCCACCTTCATCGCCGACGAGCCTCGGCGGCCCGATGAGCCAATGTGACTTGACGATGCACCTCGACTGCTATGACGAGAGCGAGGGTCATTTCCACGAGCCATTAGTCCCACGTAGAGGACCAGTGGCAGCAGATTTGGCGAAATGGGGTGCAGGCGAAAGCAAAAGCAGCACGCATGGCGAAGGCAGCAAGAACTGCACTATGAGAGGCAAGACGATGAAGATTAGCAGAGATGTGTCTTTTCACCTAGGGCATTGTGCTTTAATGGTGCACGCCTTTTTCAGGTGACTTTTCGGAACTCACACCTAGGCATGGAGCGGTGCGCTAGAAGCCAGTTGAAAGGCAGATCGTGTCCCTTGTCACGCCAGGCGCGTTTAAACACAATCCCTAAGACCAGAAGTATGCAGCCCACAGGACTGGATGCCATTCCTCTGCCAGGCCAAAGGGACGGAGGTGGCCAAAATGCCTACGCCACATGGTTTTACCTTGTTCGAGATGAAGCCCTTTACCATGAGAGGCTTCTATTGTGGGGATAGCCCCCGACCATATCCATTCAGCCTGTTGAGCTGAAAGGCTCAGTGGGGGACATAAAAAGACATGAATACCCTTGTAATAGTACCCTAGGGTGGGTGGTGTGATTGTAATAAGGCCTTATGGTCATTATAAATACCCCCTAGGGCGAGTAGGGAAGGGAGATTGATTCATTTCCATACTCTCTAGGTATGCCTCCTCGTTGCACATATTGACATATTACGAAAGATAGGTTGATAATTACATTAGCAGGTTCTCTCTTGGATGGATTCATAATATATAATCCTTTTGAGGAGGTTAGTGGGCCACACAAGACATGCAAACAAACAGAAAAATAGCATCCATTGGTGAAAGGTCCACAATATTATGGACTAATATCTTTATTTTTTCTGAGAGGTTGTAGCATATTTTCTTTATTCTTGCCAACTGTAGGACATTTGTTATTATTTCTTTGTTATACAATAAATTCCTTTCTTTTGTATAACTCTTTCGGTAGATGTTCTTATTTGGTTTTATATTATTTTTTCTCAGGAAACAGGGGCCTCCAATTTGCTACACATACTTCCGTATTCTGCATGAGCCATACAAGTCCTTCTCTACTAGACTGCACGATTTGGCCACACGCAACATGTCCATGAAGGTTGGTGACCTTCCTGTCCTCCCGGAGCAGACTCATCCTCTTGAAGCACCATATAAGTGGATTCTGTTAGATCTTATTGGTTGGGATGATGATGAGACAACCTTGCTACTTCGAGTGGACAACCTATACCTGGTAGCCTTCACCAACATGACTGGACAGTGGCATGCGTTCAAGAATCGTGACCATCTGATTCCAGGTTCGATCCCACTGCCATATGCAAATGATTATCCGTCCTCACTGGGAACCTTGGGCATAAAGAACTAGCGAATGTTCCTTTGGGCAAGACGTCTCTGTTAGAAGCTGTACGAAATTTGTCCAGGTATGATCCATCTACTAGTAATCAGGCCCACATGAAGCTATCTTTGCTAAAGATACTCCTAATGATTTGTGTATGAAATCTCTCTAGGTATGATCCATCTGTCAGCAATCAGGAACACATGAGGCTATCATTACTAAAGATACTCCTGATGATCAATGAGGCTCAGAGATTCAGTCTGTTCAATAATACGGTAAGCATTGGATGGGAGAGTGAAAGCTTCATCCCATCTACCCGTACACAATTAGTCTTTAAGTGGAGAGATATTTCAATTTCTCTACTGTTTTGGGATAAGAACAAGATTTGGCCAGGGTAGAGAGTACTACCAAAAAGAAGAGTGCAGATTTGGGCATTGATACCCCACAACGTTCACTTGATGCTTTGATTAAGGTGCTTAAGCCCCGGAACAAGTAAACAGCTTGTAAGGTGGCCCAACGAAAAACCACATAACTGGAGGAGCGTGTCTCAGCAAAAGATAAATCAAAACATTATTCTTTTTCCTTTCTAATTTACATTCTGAATTAATGTATAACTCGATTTAAGATGCCTATCATGAAAGCAACATGGTTTGGATGCCTCGATGGGTTCCTCCTTAATATGGACCTCGAAGCTCTCTTTGTATTTGTTCTACCATGGCTTTTTGAACACCAGTTCCAACCCTCGAATGAGTTTTTTCTCCGTGAAGAAGATGGACCGTAAACGTACTCAATCTTCCCCCATCCTTCGTCGGTACAAAGAGGCACACGATTATCACGGACAAAGTCTTAACTGATTTTTCTATCATTACTCCTGTAGAATGTGGGATGCCACTTCTTGCTCTTGCCCAGTGGATGAAGTGTGAGTCGCACTTCCATGATGAAAGTGTGCAACTGCACACTCCTTAGCAATGACCTGATGACATATAGATTTGTGCCGTTAAGATAGTACCAAGAATTGAAAACTGATGCTCAACTAAAGCCAATTTATGGTTTCAACTGTCAAGAAAGAAAAAAAATATATAGTATCTACTAGCATACGAAGATTTGTGGAAAGGAGCAGTGGCGGAGCTCCAGCAGAAATTAAGAGGGGGCTATGCTAATGAGTTGTCTATGAATTGTTTGTTACGACAGATAAGTAATTAAAACATGTATACATCATTAAGGAGTTTTCATGGAGAAGGGGGTCGGATCTACCCTGGCCTCCATGAAGCTCTGCCGGTGGAACGGAGAAGATACGAGTTAATACGATCCTTCAAAGAGTACGTACGCTTAATTTTCAATATTAAATTTCTCACGAGCATGGATTACTGTTTATATACAGTGTTCACGCACGTGAGCAGTACCTGCAGGCGAATTTGGGTGGTGGGGGTGTACACTCACCTCCCCACCAAGGTAGGCTCGGTTTCTTTAATGTACTATTATAAAGACATAATTACATCAGCTTAAAACTCAAGATTTCGGAGAAAGCAAGTCATTGGCCACAAGAGGTATTAAGCATATGGCAATAGTTGAGATCTAAATACCGCCTCTTACCTTAGCAAGGATTGTGGTGTACTGAAAAAAAAACTCAACAAACTTACCAGATTAGGACGCACTAGTTTGACATTGGACTTCTTCACGATAGCCACAAATACAGTACTTTCAGGTTTAATTTTCCAGAGAAGCATAATTGCTTTCTCCTTTTGTGCTGCAGATAGTTTACTTCTAATTGATAACACATAATCACGATCTGGAGGTGTCTGAAGATCATCCTACTCAAAAGAATCATACTCTGAACGACTGTCTTCTTCTGTATAGAATTTCATTGGTAAAAGAAATTATATGTAATTTAAAGTTTGACGCATAAGTGGAAGTAATAAACAATATAATCTTCTTCTTCTTCCTTAGATGAAGAGGATGTTGCAGCCATCTTTGCATTATTTCTACGATGGCTTGAGCAAGGAGCAATGGGGTGCTGCTCTATGTCTAGCTTTGGCAGGCATGAATAATCCCCTAACAAATCACAGCGTTCATGGTTATGAGATCTGAGGTGATAAGCAAAAATTACACTTCCGTTAGAATAGCAAAGCAACCCACCTCTAACCTCCCTTGAACCTCCACACCCACCTCTGCACGCCAGTGGCCACTCCGGTCCGGTGGCCACCCCTTCTCTGCACGCCGGTGACCACTCCGGTCCCAGCAGTCAACCCCCGCCCCTTCCTATCCTTCCCGCCGCCTCTTAACTTTCCTCATGCATCCGTCTAAGAAACCTTCTCTGTGCTCCATCGTCGTCCGGCTGGAGGAATTCTCGCCTCGCCCCACTGCCAGGGAGCTGCGCTGGCGAGGCATTACCCCGGCTTCCACAGCGGGCGTGAGCTCCCCACTCTCAGAACCTTGCCGCTCCTTTGCTCACGTCGTTCGACACCCATCCGCTCCAGCTAGCCCCCTCGCCGAGGGCAAGGGCAAACATGTCATGGATGAGGTGGGCCCAAGTCGTCCTCATTGGTGGTTTGTTCAACATGGTCAGAACTCCAGGCACTCCCTCCCCTCGCCTTAGTAGCCCTTAGCAGCAAAGGCTCACCATGTTGTCCTTCTAATACGGGGTCATCTGATCTTCTCGACGTAGGATGGATACTCACGGAAGTTTTGATGAATCATAGTGATCCTCCAATGCCACTGCAAGGGACGAACAGTCTTTAATCCGCCAAAACACACTCGTGTTGATTTCGCCAACTACTAAGCGAAGATCTATCATGCACCCAATTCCCAGCGGACAGGCTGAACGATCTTGATTGAAGAAAATCACTCCAAATTCCCTATAGAACATCGGCAGCAATGCTAAACTCGAACAAATTTTAGTAGATTATTTTTTCTCAAACGTGGTCTCAATTTTACAAGGGTGGCGGCTGTCTTTTAAAGAGATACAAGGGGTGGAGAGTCGGCCAAACACTTGGAGGCCGAATAGGACTCGATTACAAAGCCCTAGACCTACTTTGACTCTGAATGAAAAAGTAACGTGACTTGTTTCACAGTTTTTGATCGACTCGTAGAGAATTTGGAGGTGAGGCCAGATCCATCTAAAAGTAGACTTCAAGAGCTTTCCATAGAGTACAAGAACACCTCAATCGGACTCCATTTGTAAAAGTTATGGCCGTTTTAGTAGGTGCCTGTTGGATTGTCTCGAACCGAATCCGAATTGAGTTCTGAGTTGAATCCGAGTTTTAATTTGGTTGTACATGTGGGAGGTCCGAATTGGCCTTCAAAATCTTGTCCAAAACTTAGGCTTTAAGTTCTTGGGCTTCTCCCCTGTTGATCTTCCACTGCATGGGCCTCTTTCCTCCTTGATCAGCTGCATGGGCTGCTTGGGTTTCTCCTTTTCATCCCAATGGGCTTTGAGCTTTTTGTTCTTGGTAGCAAATATGATTACCCTCCTTGTGCAGAACGGATACTCCTCTGGATCTCACTTCCACATAACGAAAGAGACAAATTGATGGGTTTGGAATCGCACCATGAGGAACGAAATACTGAAGATTCATTCCTATTTGGTTCACACCGAGAGAAACGAATTGTTGAATATCCTGTCATGGTTAGTTATGCAACATATATATGTGGAAATCACTGAATCTCACTATTTTCTCTCCCAAGTAAAGTTCTTACCTTTCCGAAGTGAATTGAAGCCAAAAGAAACTTACACTTGGTGGTGGTTATAATAACAAGTGATGATCAAGCGGATTTAAAAGTGACTCACAATTGCATAGAAAAGGATATTTTGTGGAGCTTGGTTAGAAAGTATTTATCCTACACGATCTGATTTCTTGATGATGTAAAATTAAGTAATAATCCAAGCTAGAAAGTATTGCCTATGTGCTGATCTAATAGATATAAGTGAAGCGTATGAACACACATGCAAAGATCAATGTGACTTAATGCAAATAAAGGAATGAGCTAATTGAAAGCAATCTGAAAGTAAGGGATACAAATAGCTCATTTTGCACCAAGTACTAGGAGAGACGCTAGCCAATTGCAAGAATAAGAGTAGAAGGCACAAGATTGCTCAAGAATTGAAGTCACTCAAACTGAAATTATGAACTAGAACCACTCACCCAATCAGCCTTCTCTCTCTTCTTCTTTTTTTGGCTCACTTTTTTTTGCTACCGTGCAACTGACCCAAATATGTTCAAATCACTGTTCTTTGAGGTATGTGAGTCACAAACTTTTTGTGGAAGGTAGGGGTAAAAAGGTAATTAAACTTTGAATATTTTTTTTGATCGGCCGGAGTGGGTGCTGTACAAGCCCAATGTTCAGCTATAAGTATTCAGGAGCAGCCCTCAATGCAATATCAATGACTAGTCTCAAGTATTCAAAGGATATAAGTGAAGATCATATGTATGGTGTTCAAGGAAGCCAACGTGAATACTAACTCCTCTCTTGGATTTCGGATAGCACCTCTCTAGAGTTGGTTTCGGATGGCAACTTCCAAACGGATTCGGAAGTGGACAGCTAGCCAAAACCGACTTGGATTCTAGGGTTGTCCTCGGATTGATCTGGGAGGAGTGGTAGACATGGACCCAACTTCAAGAGTAAATTGAATATACTTTTTTTTGTTTTATGGGGACACAAGATCAAGTTACACGAAGGAACACAAAGATCAGCACGTAAACAAAATTTCTAATGGATCAAGACTTAATAAAACTCACGAAAATAGCAGATGCAAAACTAGGGTTTGAAATTTTTTTTGTGTGTTTTCGGTTTATGGACTATAGGACAGTAAGTAATAAACTAAAATTTAAAGGAATAAGATCCTACCGAGCAAACCGCGCTCTCATACCAAGATGATACGGGGTCGCCCGATCTTCTCGACGTAGGATGGATACTCATAGAAGTCTTGATAAATCGTAGTGATCATTCAATGCCAGTGCAAGGGACGAACACTCTTTAATCCGCCAAAACACACACGTGTTGATTTCGCTGACTACTAAACGAAGATCTATCAAGCACCCAATTCCCAACGAAAAGGCTGAACGATCTTGATTGAAGAAAATCACTCCTAATTCCCTACGGAACTTCGGTAGTAATGCTAAACTCGAACAAACTTTAGTAGATTAATTTTTCTCAAATGTGGTCTCAATTTTACAAGGGTGGCGGCTGTCTTTTAAAGAGATACAAGGGGTCGAGAGTCGGTCAAACACTTGGAGGCTGAATAGGACTCGATTACAAAGCCCTAGGCCTATTTTGACTCGAACTAAAAACGTGATGTGACTTGTTTTGAAGTTTCTGATCTACTCGTAGGGAATTTGGAGGTGAGGCTAGATCCATCTGAAAGTAGACTTCAAGAGTTTCCATAGAGTACAAGAACACCTCAATCGGACTCTATTTGTAAAAGTTATGGCCGTTTTAGTAGGTGCTTGTTGGGCTGTCTCGAACCGAATCAGAATTGAGTTCTGAGTTGAATCCGAGTTTGAATTCGGTTGTACATGTGGGAGGTCCGAATTGGCCTTCAAACTCTTGTACAAAACTTAGGCTTTAAGTTCTTGGGCTTCTCCCCTGTTGCTCTCCCACTGCATGGGCTTCTTTCCTCCTAGATCAGCTGCGTGGGCTGCTTGGCTTTCTCCTTTCCATCCCAATGGGTTTTGAGCTTTTTGTTCTTGATAGCAAATATGATTACTCTCCTTGTGCTTCTCTATTGCTTTGGACATGGAATCATCATAATATTCAAACCTAATAATAAACAAGAATTTGACATAAGGTAGTATATTGTTCCCACGAATAGAAGAAAATTCATTGAGAAACAAATTCACCTGATAATATTTAATGCGGCTCAGTACTTCTTTCCAGTGAAATATTGTATTTGACTAAAAAGTGCTAAGCATGTGCGTATCCGCATCACCTTCACCCTAGGGAAGACGGATGGCAGCAGTTCAGGCCTCGTCGCCCTAGGAGGGCGAGTAGGCCGATCGATCGCTAAACAGCCAGGGACGTCGCGGCCCTCCCCAATTTCTTAGACATAGGTGCTTCAACGGCCTGTCTACCACCCATCGTCACTCTGACTGCCGCCTGCCGCCTCGGTGCTTCCATTGTGTAGGGACCCCATATTTTACTATCCTACATGAGTCTGAATATCTACCCCCAATTCATAAATCCAATCTTAGGCTCATTATTCTACAATTTACTTAGCTCCTTATTCCAGTGAAAATCTGGTGTCCTTTATTTTGTATCCACCGATATCTGTAGTGTCATAATTTCCCAATAATCCAATCTTGTGATTGCTATTCGTCAATTCTTCACCTCTTAATTTCTAGCAATCCCCTAACATAATTACTTTTTATTCCACCAAAAATCATTCTTATCAGAACTTCCTAACAATCCAATTCTTTGTTAATGATCTAAAACCATAATTTGCCCTTCCAATAATCAATCTTATTTACCATTATCTACTTCTTACTAATTCACTAGTTTACCTCCACCAAGACTATCAGTAATCAAGTCTACGACTCACTAGTGTACATCCACCAATGTTATCATTGATCAAGATTATACTCTAGTACTCGTTATCATTTCCCAATAACCCCAGAAATTCAACTCATCGTTCTAGTATTTGATCAAATCCTATTAATCGCATTATTTCCAACCTCTTCCAAGAATTCATATTATTTATCCATATCGTAATCCCGCAATTTCCTTTGCACTTTCTAGTTCTCAAAAAATCATTTAAATCATCTATCTGGCCTATCAATCCATTTAGACTCCACCAATTTACTCCCAGAATCCACATTATCATTCCCCTTTTATGGTCGACATGATCCCGCTAGCATCTTATATATTAATCCACACCTTTATGGTCGACATGATCCCGCTAGCATCTTATATATTTTTACCATAACAACTATCTCCTTCTCTACATCTCTATTTATTCTTCCTGCCCCTTTTATTTGGTGATAAGTATTATCATCATTGAAAAATATAATACATAGAAATTTCCTGAGACCTAGCAATTTGAACAAAAATATAATGTGTACGAGAATGCAATAACATTAGTGATTCAGATTCCATCCACCGTTACATGGCATCTGCACCATATGCTTAATCCTTCAGCGTTATAGCCGCTTAACTTATCACTGGGGCGACACCCAGGGCATCTCAAATCAGGGCCTTGCACTGCCCTCCACTTTTTCCATCCCACCCACAAAGTTTTTGAAATAGAACTATATCTGGTTAAGTTCCCATGTCCGCCCATGACCGTGGGCACAGCTATTCGAATAGTTTTGACTCTGCAGAGTTTGTACACTTTCACCATAAGAGACAATCAACTCGTTGTCCCACACGATTCTTTAGTCATGTGGTTGAACAGACCATCACAATGACTTTTCAAAATATCTAGTCCCTTTTGTCATCTCACTCCATGGGCCGTTCCCACTTGCGATGGGTCCCATACGTTGCACAGGATGTTCACCACGGCTACTAGCATTATTCGGGCTCCTCTCCCCTCAATGCTAGTACGACTGGTAAATGTCACCCTCCACTCGGTGTCCCTTTAGGCCTCCCCTTGCCCTTGCATGACCACTCCTATCCACTACCAGTGAGATGAGACCGGGGGTGTCGATAAATTTACTTAGCCAAGTTGTATTTTACAGACTTGTGGTTGCACTGTTTTACGTGGGAGGTCATGACAAGATTCAGTCCTTAGTGGTATCTGGGCGGTTCTACCACACTTCATAATTTGTGCTTCCACTGCACCACACCAGCCCCCAAACCATCCGCCCAGATATTCAAGCAAGCTTTTGGGAGCATAAAATAACCATAACGAACATATACCAGTCATTACCACCATGACTGCCCAACCAAATTTTCTCATGATTAAAAGTAATGATTGGGGCATTTTGGTGCCCCTGAATATCTGTGCAGTACTAAGCATGGCATATAACTACGGACTTATTTTTGAAAGGATAATATCATAATTTTGCTAGGGTGACAAAGTTCACATAATCAACTATTCCAAAGAGGGCGTAATATTAATCAAGGCAAGCAATGGGGAATTAAACATGTATTTGCTTATAAAATAACAGCATGCAATTTAATTTCGAAAGTAATGATCAAAGTATTGAATGCATCGCGGTTTGAGCTCACAATGAGCTTCCGTCTTTTCTTCGCTCATATATTTATTTTTAGTTTCAAGTTTATTTACCTAGGCAAGGTTTATCGTACAGGGTTATATTTTAGTATTGTTATTTTAATTAAACCTTCCACCGGGATTTATTTAATGGCGACATGTTAAATGTTAAAGCATATATTTTAATTATAATTAAGGGTACCTTTATTAAATTTTGAACATTTATGCAAGCCACTTTTTCTTTATTAATGCCTTTAATTACTAACTAGTCTCTTAGATAATTATTCAAACCATATTAATTAATCATATATGACTAATCCAAATTTTTAAATCTTAAACAATCTCATTTACTTCCTAGTTAAATTTATTAGCTTCTATAATTTTTTTTCTAATTTTCCTTAATTTCTCCTAACTAACATGGAATTAAACAAAGTGAAAATAAAATAAAAAGAAAAGGGCCGAAGATGGAGACGACGCCGGAGAGGACGGGGAGGGAAACGGAAGAAAGCATGAGCTGCAGGATGTGAAGGGGAAACTCACTGACGAGTGGGCAAGGCCGAAGGGGGACCAGGGTGAGCCGGTGGCGGAGACCACGGACGGCGGCGGCTTGCGCACGTTGCCGGCAAGCTGAGGTGAGGGGGAGCCGAAATCAACGCTTGGGAAAACCATGTGGAGCCTTGGTGATGCTCTCTGTGAAAGGAATTGAGCCGGAGTGCGACGAGCGAGAAATGAGAGTGGTGGCGGTGGTTTTGGGCGGTAGTGGGGAAGAACGCGATTCCGGCGAGCTCGATTTGAGATTCTCCAATTAAGTTTCAGGAGAGGTAGAGGGGAAGCAGGCGCACACCGTGACACGATCGGAATGGCGAGGCTTCGCCGGAGTGGCTGGGGCGGCATGGAGGCGCGGCGGCCGGTGTGGGCATGGTAGGAGGAGAAGGAAGGGAAGAGGTGTGGAGCCGAAAGGAAGGTCGGCTGCGACTTATATTTGGAGTGGAGGCAATGTTGGCGAAGGACCGGACGGCGGGGGGGACCGTCGGTCCTTGCCCGACGCGGGCTCAGCGTGGGTGCGGTGGCGAGGTGACTGGTCGGGGTGTGCAGGGGTGACGGCGCAGGCGCGGGGCTCAGGCGGAGGGATGGGCGTCGGCAGGATTCGCGGGAGGCGGTGGCTGGGTCCACGCCCGGCGGCGCTGGGCGGCAGAACCGGGCGAACGGGAGCCGGGGCGAAGCAGGGAGAGCGAGGAGGAAGGAGGGGGAACAGGAGCGGGAGCCGGGCTAGTTCGGCAGAGGCCGGGGGAAAAGGAGTTGGGAGGTGGGCTGGCTGGGCCGGTCTGGCCGGCCGTGAGGCTTCTTATTTATTTATTATATATATATATATTTATTTATTTCCAAGTCTATTTTTTATACATTTTTTGTATGAGGAATTTGTTTGCATGTATTTCTTCATCTCTATTATTTATCTATTTTTTTATTTTTACTTATCTATTTATTATTGCAACCTTGAAATAGAATTTCTAAATTTTTGGGCTCAAGCTGTACTCCTCTTTCCCCTTTTTTTAATAGATCATCTTCTCATATTCGTATTTAAAATTTTAGTTTTCTATTATTTTAATAGGTGTGCTCTTTTTCTTGAATTTTTAACTTTTTGGAACCTTAACCAAACTCCAGAAAACACAAAAAAATCAAGCCAAATATAATATATTGAAAAATAATTCACAATATTTTATTTTACAATTTTTAAATTTTCAGGATGTTACACATTGCAAGGGGCTTAACCACCATGCCCGGGACTGCAAGTGAAGACCAAAGATGGCAACAGAGGGGGTGAATGGGTGCCTTTTAGTTTTCCCGAAGTATTTGACACTCCTTCACTCTAATAGCTACAAAGTTATGAAGATTGGAATGAGAAACTATCACCAAACAAACAAAACAACCCTCTAAAATTTTGGAGAAAAATCAGGTAAATCGGAAATACCTTTGTTATAACTATGGTACAAATCAGGTAAATCGGAAATACCTTTGTTATAACTATGGTACTACTGAAATTCAAAAGTATCTTTGTTATAACTGTGGTACTATATTTTCTCGATGAACAATGAAATCAACCGAAGTTTCAAAAACAAAAATCGATGGAACTTTTGATTCATAGATCTAAATGACATGAAAGTTTGTAGGGATCTTTTCTAAGATATTATGAATCTATTCCAACAAACGATCATGAACATTATGGCCAAAGTTGAGACCTTTTCAGTTTATTGGAACAATTCATGGAAACCAAGCCAAAACACCAAACATTGAATATAACTTGCGCGTGAGTGTATGATGACCAAGATGCGTCTAGATGTACTCCCCTATATCACAACAAGTTAGAACACCAAAGAAATCAATCGAAAAACACTAGGATTACGAAATCACTTGGTGAGGCCAAAATAAACCAAAACCAGGTTTCTTGATGAATTTGCTATCAAAGTGCCTAGATAATTGGAGATTGATGTCAAGAGGTTATCTCCATCTCATTCACGTTCTTGGCATAGCAAGATCAAGAAAAGGGATGAGAAAGATCAAAACCAACAAAAACAAGAGCAAATCAATCAAAATAAGAGATAGACAAAGAGATGATCAAAGATTGATGTATTGCCACTTGAGAAGGTAGGTTTTACAGCCACTCCACCTTAGATGATAGAAAGCACACAAGACACTCCACTCTCAAACTCTAACCCTAGACATGAGAGCACATGAGAGAGGGTTGGATGGTTAATCATATATCTCCATCCCAACCCCTTTTTATAGCTGGGCAATCAGCCACCTATTACCCTTAGGGGAACCTATATCCACTATTACAATGAGGAAAATCCGTTAACCCCACACACGGATTTTACACACACAAGTTCACTTATGCACACTTTTCAAATTGTGTAAGTTCATATCTACTAAATCCTTAGCCTTGATATGCCTTGCTCAAACCAACTCCATCGTGACCTAAACCGCTCTATAGCGTATCGCCCATGCACCGTGGTTTTGATCCAAGATGATTTTCGGTATTTTGGTCAACTATCAAAGTACCCTTTCTTAACCTGGTCATCACCAACCACTACAAGCAATCGCCATGTTTGTCACGTGTAGATGCATCACTAGCTCGCCAAGTCTCTCTAGTCCAGGTTCCACTGAACCACAACTCACTTGGCCCGTGCAAGCCACATGGCGTCATTCAGTCGTTTGAACTCTCCTTCAACATTTCCCACCTTTCTCATGCCATGCTTTAGCCCACCGTCTTACCCAACAACCTTTATCATTATGGGCTTCAACTCCTCCATGAGCCTAGCCCCGATCCTCGCCATTGACCATAGTCAATTCCATGCGACTCGCACATCCAAGACAAAAAATCATTTCTAGACACAAGTTCTTCAGAACTTGACCCATGTTACCCAAAACATGCATTATGCAACCTTAATGTAATGACCCAGGTCATCCCAACTCAATCCATGACTTACATTCCCTAAGCCCTATTTTTTGCGAAGATCGGTACTACCGCGCCTAACACACTAGTACTACCGAACTACAGTACTACCGCCTCGCAAAGTGGTACTACCACATGTTGAAATCCTTACCTAAATCTCTTTGAAAAACATAACACAACTCAATCGGTGCTTCCGCCATGCGGTATTACCACTCCTACACCTACAGTACTACTATCCAGCGGTACTACCGCACTTATACCTGTAGTACTTCTGATCTTTATGGGACTTCCAGAAAATATGTAACACCCCAAGAACTACATTATCATGGGATGCTACTAAACAACACTTACAACCCGCTGGATTACAAGAAAATTCGGCAGCACCTCCTAGAAACAAAAGGCTACGTGGAAGCATGACAACACATCAGTTAATAGGGGATAGTAAAATAGCATAAAAACAAAAAACTACACCATAACATCCTTTAGCAACCTAGCTTTGAATGTTCAACCCCACTAATGCCAACCACATTATACCATTATTAAGTTACAGTACTCAATCACTGAGAGAAAGAAATGATAAAAAATGCTCTAACTTATTGCAATAAAACTCATGATGTCTTGTATAATGGTATCATGCTGCTCTACCATTTCTAAACATGCTCAAGGATCACCTGGGAGAAAGAATACAAGGGTGAGATGAAATCTCAGTAAGCAAACTGTTTAACAAATTAATTAAACTATGGATGATTAAGCATCAAATTTAATGACTCGTGGTACAATGATAACACATTAACCATTAATTCTCATCATCCACACGGTAGTCTCATTAATATCCAAACCACAACCACTACTAACAGCATCCACAAGAAAAATATCCCATGCCACAAATGACTCACAAGCCCATTCCTCTACCCACACCAATGGCAACCACAAGATATTACCTCATACCACAAGTGACTCTCATGAGCCAATACCTCTTAAAACCTCAAAATAAGGTTTAGCCTCATGAAATGCATATGTATGCAAATGATCCACTGAACTCTTACTTGGCAACGTAAGAGTGTGCATCATACTACGGCAATGTACGATGCTATACCGGTATGGTTGCGACAACATAGCTTCAATGCAAATGACATGCTATGACATGCATGATGTGGCCACAATTGATTCATTAAGAATATAACCACATGGACAATAATATGTAAAATGAGACATATATCACAGCAAGTCATCTTTATTTAAAGATGGATTAATTACCAAACATCAACATTTATGGTAAATGTAGTTAAATTAATAAGTTAAACTATAGCAGCAACAACTACATTTGCTTACCTCTACCGAAGTGGCGAAGGGCTCAAGCACGGTCAGGAGCGAAGCCGCCTGTCCGCAAGTCACCATTCAGCACAAAACCTCAATATAATATTTATAACTGAAAGGTAAAGTGCCACTACGCCAAAAACCCAACACACACACACACTCTCTCTCTCAAACTGCCATTTCGACGCTCAGATCACTGCAGTAGTGCTGCCTGTCTTTTAGTATATTTTTATCCACTAAATGGAACACAGAAACAAATAAAAATTTTGAAATCTACAGAATGAAAGCTACAACTTTCACAAAGACACCATAATTTTATTCTGCTAATGTATGTAACTCGCAATGGAAAACAGAGATGACCGCCTCGAGTTCGACCCGTGAGCTTCTCTGCACCACCACCGACAATACCCTGCTCCAAAAATTATAAAATTTTACCAGCAGTTATATTACAACATTATCTAGAACTTCTGTTATTATGAGAAAATTCTTAAAAATAATTAGAGCCTCTGAACCTGCCCACGAACAGAAACTGAATTCTGAAACCCACTCTGCTACACAGCAGACATCCATCTCTATTGCACCCAATCTCATGCAAAAATTATGAATAAAATATAAATACTAGGTCTCTCAGTCCTAAATACTAGGTCTCTCAGTCCTCTACAACTTTCATATTCATGGGTTCTGTAGAAAAAGTTGTTTTCTATTTTAAATCTTTTAATTCCCACCAACTACACGAACTTGAATGATCAGACTGCACAGCAATGCGGTAACACCCATAACTCCTAAACTGTTCAATAGAATGATGTGAATGACAACTCTACAGAAATACAATGAAGTCCTCTACAAATCTCCAGGAGGTGAAATTTCCAGAATCCGCATAGAAGGTCCCCTAAATCACAGAATATAGCAGACTATGCAGATCAAACGATTAACCAAAAACTATCCTGATCGAGAAAACGCTAAGAACAAAAGAGGGTAGGAAATTATCGGTTACCCTTGGAGACCACAGCAAGGACCTCTGAACAGCAACACAAATCACCCTACTCCACTTCTTCGCCCCCTTCTTCCTCTTCCTCTTCCTCTTCCTCTTCTTCCTCCCTTCCTTCTCTTTTGCTCAGCTGCCAAGGGGTGGAGGTGCTGCAGAATTGGGGAAGGGATTGCAGGGAAGAAGTGGGCATGGGGGAAGAGGGGGCGGTGACCACAAGGAGAGGAAAGGGGCACCTAGGGTTGGGGAAAAAGGGGGATGGCTGGGCCAAGGGGGGTTGCGGTTGGGCCTAGTAGGGCGGCTGGGCCTAGGTGCTGACCTAGGCCCAAGGTGGGAGGTGGAAAGCCTGGCCTCCCTCTCTGGATAGCCCACCAACCCTCCTCTTTCTTTTGTTGACACATCCGTAGCTCACACCCGCCTTCCATGATTCAGCGAGAAAAAGGAAATCTCCGTGAATCCGTTAAATACGTCCTTGAATCTAACACCTCAGAACCACGAAACTAGAGTACGACAAAGAAGGGAGCAATAAAGATAAACAACCACTACAAGTACTCACTAGCCTTGCAGAGCTCAGGGTATTTCTTCCGCGTCGGATACTCAAGCTCCCACGTCGCCTCCCGCTCGAACTGATTTGTTCAGAGGACCTTCATGTACCTGATGATCCTCTTCCTCATGACCAGCTCCGACGAGTCGAAGATACACACTAGTCGACACTCCACAACGATCAGATCTTGGTTGATCTTGTGCTCGGGGTCCTGTAGATACTTCCTCAGCATAGACACATGAATGACATTATGCACCCCACTCATCGAGCTTGGCAACTCCAGACGATAGGCCAAACTACCCACACGTGCAGCCACTAGAAATGGGCTAATGTATCGTGGGCTAAACTTCCCGGTGCTACTGAAACAAACGATGCCCTTGGTCGATGACACCCTGAGGAGCACAAGGTCACCAACAGTAAACTCCAACTCACAACACCGAACATCTGCATAACTCTTCTATTGGCTCTGAGCGGCCAACAAATTATGTCGAATCTCCTGCAACTTTTCCACAATCTGCTGAACAAAATCTGGGCCAAGTAAGGACCTCTCGCCCACAACATCCCAACAAAGAGGAGAAACACATCTTCGGCCATACAAAGCCTTAAAAGGAGACATCTTAATACTCTCCTAATAGCTATTGTTATAAGCAAACTCCGACAATGCCAGATGGTCCACCCAATTACCCTTCTAAGACAGAACACGAGCACAAAGCATATCCTCCAGAGTCTGAATGGTCTACTCTGACTAACCATCTGTCTGAGGGTGAAAAGTTGTACTAAGAGAAACTATTGTGCCCAACGTAGCCTAAACACTTTGCTAGAACTTGGAGACAAACTTGGCATCCCGGTTAGAAACAATCGATTTGGGCACACCATGCAATCTCACCACCTCTTTGATATACAACGGGGCTAGATCTTGAGCTGTGTTAGTCATCTTCAATGGAATGAAATGTGCGGACTTGGTAAGCTTGTCCACAACAACCCAATAGCATCCCGACCACGAGGCGAGTGTGGAAAGCCAACCACGAAGTCCATAGTGATATGCTCCCGCTTCCACTAAGGAATCTTCAAAGGCTGCAACAAACCAGCAAACTGCTTAGGCCTTCACTTGCTGACATACGCCACCTGAAGACCTGCTTCAGGTCACAATACATCTTGGTCTCACTCGGATATACAGAATATGGAGTCTGGTGAGCCTCACGAAGGATATCTGACTTCACCTTTGATTTCTGTGGTACACAGACTCAGCCTCTAAAACAAAACACACCATTCTCATCCACACTAAACTCTTGGGAATGACCCTCTGAGATCCTCTTTCGCACCTCTGAAAGAAGCCGATCATGCTACTAAGCCTCACGAACACGCTCGGGTATGGCAAACTAGATAATCATCTGTGTCTCTACCTGAGCAACCGTAGTGAAATAGAAGGAGATGCTTATCTGCTCAAATTCTGAGATCAAACACATCACCATCTGAGGAACTCCTGTCCTGCTCAAAGCGTCAGCCACCACGTTGGCCTTGCCAAGATGATACTGGATCATCAAATCATAATCTTTGATCAACTCCAACCACCTCCACTGCCTCAAATTCAGCTTTCGCTAAGTGAAGATGTACTTAAGGCTCTTATGATCGTCAAAGATATCACACAGCTCCCTATATAGATAATACTTCCATGACTTCAGAGCAAAGACTACTGCTGCCAACTCGAGATCATGAGTGGGATAGTTCTACTAAGTAATAACTCGACCCTCCTACATCAGCACACTACCAAGACCAATCCAAGAAGCATCCGTGTATACTGTGAAATAATTGACACTCTCGGGCAAAGATAAGATGGGTGCATTAACTAGTTTGTTCTTCAGAGCTTGAAAGCTGAGTTTGTTCTTCAGAGTCTGAAAGCTGACCTCACATTCATCCGTCCAAACAAAAGGAACCCCTTTTTGCGTGAGCCTAGTCATCGGCTTAGCAATGATAGAGAAATCCTACACAAAGTGCCGATAATAGCTAGAAAGCCCAAGGAAACTTTGAATTTTCGACACACTAGTTGGCCCTTGCCACTCCACCACAGCCACATTCTTTGGGTCCACTATGATGTCGTGCTGATTGATAGTATGACCAAGAAAGCCCACCTTAGATAGACAGAAAGCTCATTTCTTTAGCTTTGCATAAAACTTATTCTTCCGAAGGACATCAAGAACCAGGCTGAGATGTAACCCATGTTCCTCCTCTGTTTTGGAATACACCAAGATATCATCGATGAAAACCACCATGAAAACATCCAACACTCATGGAGCATCTTGTTCAAAACTTCCATAAAGACAGTAGGGGCATTTGTTAGTCTAAAAGACATAACAACATACTCAAAATGCCCATACCTTGTGCTGAAAGCCGTCTTCTCTATATCCTCATCTCTGATTCACAGTCGATGATAACCAGACTGCAAATCGAACTTCAAGTACTCTCTCATTAGTCACAATGATCTCTATCTGACAAGTTATCCTCATCGAGTATTCACAAAGTCCATATTCTATTATGCAAAGTAACCCCAGTGCTAGACCTTACGAAGAGGGCCACCGAAGTCAGGGGAGGCAGCGACGGCGTTGAGAGAGGTGGCGATAGGATCGGGAGGAGGAGGAGGGTGACAGCCTCGTGGGGAGGAAGGCCACCGGAGTCGGGGGAGGTAGCAATGGTGTCTGGGGAGGCGGCGACAGGCTTGAGAGGAGGAGGGCGACGGGCTCAGGGGAGGAGGAGGTGGGCGACGACCTTGTGCGAGGAGTGCCACCGAAGTTGGGGGAGGAGTGCTGCTGGATTCGGGGGAGGAGGAGGAGGGTGATAGGCTCGGGGCAAGGCGGCGGTGTTAGTGGGCGGTACAGTGGGGACAAACCGTACTTCACAATATATATAGGGGAATAATCACATACGGTTCTGATTTAAAACCGTCTGTAATAACAAAATATCAAATACTATTCTAATATCGAACCATCTATGATATATATATATATATATATATATATATATATATATCACACATTCTCCTATACATAAATGCAAATTCACATATAGATCAATGCAAATTCACATATATATCACAAATTCTTATATACATAGGGCCTGTTCTTTTCGGCTGCGGCTTATGGCTTTTGGCTGAAATTTTTGAATTTTTGCTGTTTATGGTACAGATTACGGAAAAACAGATACTTGCTTGCAATTTTGATAGGTACAGATGTTAGGCTTTTAACGTGTAGATCGTTTAACCTGTAGACCCCATCTTGAAAAAATACTCCGTTTGAAAGTTAGGTACTGTAGCAAAAGCCAAAAGCCGCCGGCTTCGGAGGAAAAGAACAGGCCCATAAATGCAAATTCACATATATACCACACATTCTCACATACATATATAAATGCAAATATAGAACATATGGTACATAAACATTTCATTCATCATTCCACTAGCTTATTTTCTTTAAAAAAATTAAACCTTCATGATGATCGACACATATATAGCTGCTTTCGTCACGTTCTTCCTCTACCCCTATGCCGTTTTTAAAAGGCAGTAACTCATCAAATTGATTGTATTCTTCCTCGTCTACTACATTCTCAACTCTGACAATCCTTTTTTTTCATGAAGAACTACGTTGCGCTTCTTATTTGTCTGGTCAATTACATAGAAAACATGAACAACTTGGTTAGCGAGTATGAATGGTTCGTCTTTATATCCAACACGTTTGAGGTCCACGGTAGTATCACCATACTTGTCGACCTTCACCTGTGGGAGATGGACCCCACGGTACTGACATAAGGGGATCTTGAAAAGCACATAGTCGAGCTCCTAAATCTTCTCTATGAACCCATAGTAGGAGTTCTTTGACCCATCGATACTAACGCATCTATGTGGACACCGCTGTTCTGGTTAGTGTTCTTTACATCCTGAGCCTATGTATAAAATATGTGCCAATATATGTCATATCCTTGCCATGTCACAACTATAAATGTTGGCCCTTGTGCTAACCATGTCAGCATATCAGTTGACGAACTCCTAGCAAGTCACTCATTCAACCATTGGTTAAACCGACTGTTGTGTTGTCTCATGATCGAACCATCCGGCTGCTTTGGATTCTGTTGCTGAAGCATGCCCTCGTGCTAGTCAATATACGGGGACACTTCAGTCATGTGTTGTAAGACCATGAAACGGGCTCGAGCATACGCATGCATATCTGGAGTGATTGCTTTCTTTCTGATGGCCCCGATACCCTTAAGCCTCCACTCATGGCGAGATAGAAGCACACCTATCGGTTCAACTTGAGTCATGTAATCAACACAGAACTCAATGACCTCTTCAGTTGCATAACCTTCCATGATGCTGTCATCCGATCAAGATCGATTTCATACATAGGACTTGAGAGTTCCCATGAACCTCTCGAATGGATACATTCTACATAGGAACTTGTGCCCACATATTTTTATCTCCCAAACAATGTGAACAATGACATAGACCATGTTATCGAGAAACGATGGAGGAAAATACATCTCAAGAAGATATAGAGTCATCACCACCTCGTCCTGCAAAGCATCTATGTAACATCCCAAATTTTGGATGTTCAAAAATGTGGAGTTTTTAAAATTTTTCTTGCATTTTGCTAGCACTCAAGTTTCTTCTGAATGTTTATTTGAAATCTTTTTGAGTTTTGTGGAATAAAAATTAATAATCAAGAATACTCCCAAGTGCAAATAATGAACATGTAAACATTACAAATCATAAATTCAATGTAACAAAATCCCGAATTCAAATTTCAAAGTCAATAAAAGGCTGGATACTCAGAGGCCTATATATATATTCACAAATCAGCTACAACATTAATTTAAACATAATAAGTCAAATATATGAAAAACTAAAATCATAATAATAAAAGAAATGAAAAGTCTGAAGCAAGGAAGTATGGATTTAAATCCAGGAAATTTAAACACAAATCTTCGAATTGAGAACCAAAAACCAGGCGGCCGAATTAAGTAAAAATAAATTTTATAAATCCATTTGCAACCAAGTCAAGACAAAAAGCCAATTTAACTATAAATTCAAATTTCATGAATTAAAAATCCAAATCAATATAATGATAATAAGAGGAAGAATTTAAAATTTTATTGGCTTTTCCTTCTTTCCCTTTCCCCTTTTTCTCTCCCATTATTTTCCCTCACTGCCCTGTGGGCCCAACCCCTACGTGCCCCCTTCTTCTTTTCTTCCCCAGTTCCCCTGCCCTGCCCCTGCGCCGCGCCACGCTCTCGCGCACGCCCGAGGCGCTGACCCTTACAAGGGATGGCATAATATGGTTATTTGCAGAAGTTGGCATTATTTGAAGTAAATATCATAAGTACAATGAAAGCTGAATTTGATAGAATAATTAAAACTACTTTGTACAAGATATTAACGTTAGTGAGGCTCCAACCAGCACAAACCTATTCTCGGGTATCCCACCCGGACAAATTTTCCAAAAGATAACCGGACTTTCCACAAACCAAATTTTTAATAAAACCAAAGTCTAATCTGTGAAAAACCCTACTCAGCATGTCTATAACCGCGGACACGGCTATCCAGGATAGTTTCAAACTCTGCAGAGGTGTACAACTTTACCCACAAGACATGTTCTCTCTTTTTGCCTCGCGATCAACACACTGCCTTAGGTGTGTGGCTGAGAGTTCATGACAAAGCCTTTACAATGCTCAGCTGTCAGTTAGATAACGCCACCACTGAGGTTTCACTACAACATGAATCCACATGTTGGAGCCCCCTCTTGTGCCATGTGAGACTTCCCGTGGCTTCACCACGCCCACATTCAACCTTTAGCGTTATCTAATTGAAACCTTGCAAATTAATTGGCTAGGTCCGTCCCATACCGGACTTGTGGTAGTATGGTGTGACTTTGTAAAAGTAGCTCACAGACCGGTCCTTAATTTGACTTAGGCCATACCTCGAACCCGCGTGTGCCTGGGAATCAACATCGAGCTAGCAACTACGATGCATGCCAGCAAGCACCCACCATCTTACCATTGCCTAAGTCCAAACCAGTTTTATATTTTGTTTGGAAATATTTTGTAAACCATTCTGACTCACCAAAGTCAGAAAATCAATTTTAAAGTCTATCATTTTATGTGAAGAAAGTTCCCGAATCATAATATTCTCAGCATGGCTAAGCATTTTTACCAAATGTCTAGTTAATACTAATGTACTAACTAGGTTTTATCTAGGGTTGACAAGGTATTTTGACATGAAATATCAAATTTGGCTATACAAAGGAATTAGGCATAACTATGATTCAAATTGAATTTAAACTAGAATTGAATAAAATTACGCATGCATAATAATTTAAAAAACAATATAAATACTGTTAAAATACTGGGATCAATAAGATCAAAGGTGTAACTTGCCTAGTTGCTCAACGTCGAACGTGTTGTCGAAATCGTCCTCGACGAAATCCTCGTATTCTATACGTGAAGAACCAAAAAGAATTCAAATAAAATTCAAACATTTTAAAAGGACTTAGAAATGAATAGTTTAGATTTTTAGAAAAATTTAGAAATTTGAATGGTTAAATTTGGAGCTAAAATGAGCAAATACAAGCCTTTGGAAGTTTAAAAAGAAGGAAAAAGAAAAAGACGAATTTCCTGATTTATTTTTGTATAGAAAATACCGAATTATGACATCATCACTGAATTAAAATAAATGAATTTAAAAGAAATGATGACGTGGCCTTTAGGGCACGCGTGGCGCCACGTGGCTGCCACTGGGCTGCCACGTGTGCCAACGTGGCGTCCACGTGGCCGGGCTTGACTGCACGGCGGCTCCACCGGGCGGCGGCTCGCCGGAGAGCACCGCCGGCGGCGGCCGGCGAGGGGTGGCACGGGGAGAGGAGGCGGCGAGGATCGCAGTGGTACCGGCGGCGAGGCCCGGGGTGGCCGGAGATGGCGGCGGCGGAGAGAAGGCGACGGCGGAGGAGCTCTTGGCGGTTCTCCGAGCGGCGGCGGCTTCGGCCGAGGGGTGGAGGGGAGGCGGTGAGGAGTGGGGATGCCAAATGGAGTGTTTGGGGTGGAGTATTTATAGGGGAGTGGCGGCGGTTGAGCTCGCCGGAGTTCACGGGAGCAAAACCGGTTTGCCGTGAAAACGCAAGCGGGGTGGCGCCATTAATGGCCGAATGAATGCGGCGGCGAGGGAGGAAGCCGATGCAGCAAATTTTGGGAAAGGACGACGGCGGCGCGGAGCTCGGCGGCAATAAATGCGGCGGCGGCGACCGCACTGTTTGGCGCGTGGGGGAGGCTAGGCGGCGGCCCGGGGCGCTTCGGCGGTGGCGGCGGTTGCTGGGGCGGCCGAGGGCGTCGCTCGGGAGGCGCACCGGCCGGGGAAGGTGAGGGGGCGGCGGCCATGCCGTGCGGCAAAAGGAGAAGGAGAGAGAGGGAGAGAGGTAGAAGAAGGAGAGGAAGGTGATGACAAGTGGGCCCCACGCGTAAGAGAGAGAGAGAGAGAAAGAAATGAGTGGTTGGATTTGAGGCACGTGGCACAATCTCGGCCATCCACTTTAAGTGATGATGGAGGGCTTGGATTAAATCAAGGAAAAAGATGGATTAAATCTCGGTGCGACACGTGTCAACACCAGATTAATCCGGATTTTTATTCGGATTTTTATTTTCAAAAAAAAAGGAGTATTTATAAATACTTAAAAATAGCCAATAATGTTTAAAAAAATTCTAGAAAAATTACAAAAAATCCCTGGAGATATTTTATACTTAGGAAAAATATTTTTAATTTATTTTGACCTTTTTAATATTTTATAAAAATATCTTTTGGCTTCAAAAATTGATTTAAACTCCAGAAATTTGCTCAAAAATTCTATAAAATATAGGAAAGCCTGGAAAATTAAAATAAATACTTTTTATGTTTAAATAATATATATATATATATATAAATACTTTTCTTGCTCTAGGCTCCAGAATAAATACTAGATAAAATCAAATAAATCCCAGAAAATTAAATAAAGCAAAAGAAAATTTTGGGATGTTACAAACCTACCCCCCTTAAAGAAATCTCGCCCTCGAGATTTGGACTAGCTAGCAAAGAGATGGGGATGGTTGGTTCTTAAATCCTCTTCTCTTTCCCAGGTTGCTTCATCTTCGGTATGGTTACTCCAGTGAACTCTGCAGAATTTGATTGTTCTTTTTCTGGTTTGACGTTCTGTTGTTTCCAAGATCTTGATTGGCTGCTCACGACAAGAAAGATCTTCTTGCAGATCTAAGTTTTCCAAAGCTGCGTGCTCTGCTGGAATTCGGAGGCATTTCTTTAATTGGAACACATGAAAAACATTGTGCACTCCCGACAAACTTGGCGGCAGATCCAATTGATAAGCAACTTCTCCTTTACGGCTGAGAATCTTGAAAGGTCCAATATACCTTGGTGCAAGTTTTCCTCTTGCCTGAAATCTTTTTACTCCTCGAAGAGGGGATACTCGGAGATAGACAAAATCGTTGACTTTGAAAGTTAAATCTCGTCGTCGATTGTCGACATAACTTTTCTGCCTTGACTGAGCTATTTTTAATTTGTCCTTGATTTTTCTTACTTTTTCTTCAGCATCATGGAGTAAGTTTGGACTAGTATCTTCAAATTTTTCTGGCTGTTCCCAGAGTAAAGGCGTTCTGCATTTTCTGCCATAAAGTGCCTCAAAAGGTGCCATCTGCAAACTGGTCTGATAGCTATTGTTGTAAGAGAACTCTGCATAGGGTAATGACTTATCCCAACTATTTCCAAAATCCAAAGCACAAGCTCTCAGCATATCCTCTAGAATCTGATTTACTCGCTCTGTCTGTCCATCTGTCTGGGGATGATAAGTTGTACTGAAATTAAGCTTACTTCCCAACTCTTCATGAATTTTCTTCCAAAACCGGGAAGTGAACTAACTTCCTCTATCTGACACTATCTTTTTAGGAACTCCATGCAGACACACAATCTTGGACATATATAGCTCTGCTAGCTTACCTCCTGAGTATGTAGTCTTGACAGGTATAAAATGTGCCACTTTAGTTAACCGGTCAATTATTACCCAGATGGAATCATAACCGGATTGAGTTCTGGGCAGTCCAGTTATGAAGTCCATGCCTATTTCTTCCCACTTCCAATCTGGGATAGTCTGATGTTCTGCTTTGACCTTTTGACAGGTGTCACAAGCATCAATAAATTCTGCAATTTCCTTCTTCATACTCTCCCACCAATACCTTTCTTTAAGGTCTTGGTACATCTTGGTACGTCCTGGGTGGATTGAGTACGGGGTTTCATGTGCTTCTTGCAGAATTAATTTCTTAATCTCTAGATTATTAGGTACGCAGATACGATTTTCATACCAAACAGTTCCATGCTCATCTTCACTGAATCCAGGTGATTTGCCTCTTCTCATATTTTTCTTGATTTCCTGAATATCCTCATCAACTTCCTGAGCTTCCTTGATCTGGTCTGGTAGAGTAGACTGGATCTCTAAAGCTGTAAGAATACTTTGTTTTTCTGAATATAAACTTAGATGAGAGACTCCTTCTTGAAGTTGAGTCTGGTCCGCTTCTGCCAAAACATTCTTTTCATAAGACTTTCTGCTGAGCGCATCGGCTACAACATTGGCTCTTCCTGGATGATAATGGATTCCAATATCATAATCTTTTATTAACTCGAGCCATCTTCTCTGCCCTAGGTTGAGTTCTGGCTGGGTGAAAATATACTTCAAACTCTTATGATCCGTATATACTTCACAGCGGTTACCAATAAGGTAATGACGCCAAATTTTCAGAGCATGCACTATGGCTGCTAATTCCAGGTCATGGGTAGGATAATTATTTTCATGAGGTCTTAACTGTCGGGATGCATAAGCTATCACTCGGCCTTCTTGCATCAATACACATCCAAGACCTTGATGGGAAGCATCACAGAAGACTTCAAAATCTTTATGCACATCTGGCAGGATAAGTACTGGTGCTGAAACTAACTTGCTCTTGAGAGTCTGAAAACTTTGCTCACAGGCTTTTGTCCATTCAAACTTCTTTTCTTTTTTTAGAAGTTGAGTCATTGGCTTGGCTAACTCTGAAAAACCTGCTATAAAGCGACGATAGTAACCCGCAAGTCCAAGGAAACTTCTGACTTCAGTTATTGACTTGGGTTGCTTCCATTCCATTACCGCTTCTACTTTAGAAGGGTCCACGGCGACTCCTTCAGCTGTCACAATATGCCCCAGAAAGGCAACTTCTATTAACCAAAATTCACATTTACTAAACTTAGCGTAAAGCTGATGCTCTCTAAGCTTTTCCAAAGTTATCCGAAGATGTTTCTTATGCTCTTCTTTATCTTTTGAGTAAATAAGAATATCATCTATGAAGATCACAATGAACTTATCCAAATATTCCATGAATACACTGTTCATCATACTCATAAAATATGCAGGTGCATTTGTCAGTCCAAATGACATTACAGTGAACTCATAATGTCCATAACGAGTGGAGAAAGCTGTTTTGGGAATGTCCTCAGTTTTAATCCTTAACTGATGATATCCTGACCTTAAGTCTATCTTGGAGAAAATACTTGCTCCTTTAAGCTGATCAAACAGATCATCATCTATCCTTTAAGCTGAACAAGGGAGAATGATATGCTCTCCGTGGCCCTGGGAAACAAGGAGCACCCGGGTCGTACGAGAGGCCTTGGGCTTTACGTTCCTTGGAAACATGGTTTCCAAGATGACTCCGAAATGTATCGGCGAAGGAAGAGAACCAAAGCCGAGCGTGAGGAGCGGCTACGAGAAGAGTTCAAGGCAACTCTTAGAGAGGAGATAATGGGTGAGCTGGCTGATGTAATCAGAGATGAGGTGCGAAAACAAACAGAAAGTCAGCAGCCCGCCGCTCCCGTGGTAGCTAGCCCGCATAACCGTCCGAGTAGTTGCGCGTCCAATCCGACGGAAAGCGTGGCCAGATTTCCTATGGACAACATCCAGGTAAAAATTATTATCTCTCCAATGCTCGCTCCATTCATAGACCTATTGGAGTAGCTAATTTTGTATCGTTGTGTAGGAGCCTACAAAGTGCAGGATCCAAGTGAGATGTGCCTCCGTTCCTTGTCTGTTGCTTGGGGCCGTGCATATCGGCCCAGTATCGGGCTGTGGTGCACGGTCAACCTTAGCGCCAGCTACGCAAAAGTTAATATGGATGGTGTGCATGCCAATTTTGAGGTCGTCCCGCTACCGAAGGCCCCCAACGACGAGATTGTGACTCTAGGGCAGGCCATCGGAACATGCATCCAGTGGCCCAAATGTGACATCTCCCTGGAGGCTTCTTCACCGGTGGCGCACGTAAGGCAAGACGAACCGAGCTACAAGCTACCGGTGTTATCTCCACAACAGAAGACGAACCGAGCTAGCGATGGTGCTATCTCCACAAGCAAAGACGAACCGAGCTAGCGATGGTGCTATCTCCACAACGGCAAGACGAACCGAGCTAGCGATGGTGCTATCTCCACAATGGCAAAGACGAACCGAGCTAGCGATGGTGCTATCTCCACAATGGCAAAGACGAACCGTAGCTAGCGCTGGTGCTATCTCCACGGGTGCTATTCTCGCCAAAGCAACTTGCAGCGTCTGAACCATTACGGTCGTCTACCATAAAGTCGACCTACAGTCGAGGCAGTGGCAAGAGCAAATCAAAGATGAAGGATGATGACGATACCCCGTACCTGCCATTGGCCCGCAAATTCGTGATAGGCGAGCCGATGATATTCCCGCAAGAGCAACTCGTAACCCTAGGGCTTGGTTGCCAAACATTACACAATTGGTATATGCAACAGTCCAATAGGCCAGAGGCAGAACGACGCTCAGGTATCACTGTCAAATTCAAGCGGGAACATTTCCAAAGACGAAGTTCGTGATTGTGTCTTCGTGGTGACCTTTGACGATATATTTGATCTTTTCACGCTCAACGCTCTCGACGCCTCACTCGTTCGATGCTAGACGCTGTAAGTCTGTACAATTACAGTCTCTGTTCACGTCATACCGATATATGTCATAATTTGTTGCTTTTCTGTGTGTATATATAGATTCATGCTGACCAAAGCTAGATCATCGAAATTACCAATTGGTTTCCTAGACCCACGCTTGGTCGCCATTGATACCATCAACGAGGATGCATCCTTCATCGAGAGCTATATTACAACAACACTACTGGTTCACTGCGATAAGGAATTTGTTCTTATGCCATACAATGAGCACTTCCATTGGATTTTAATTGTAATTATACCAAAATAGAACAAGGCTATATACATTGATTCTTTAAGTAAGAACAAATCCAAGTACACAGCTATCGCCGAAATACTCGATAGATAAGTACATTTTACATTGTACTCTTTTTTCCTTCCGAATGAGTAATCTAACTTTTTCGGATAACAAAGGTCGTTCGCCGCAAACATTCAACAAACACGTGGCTCGACAACAGGGGCCAAGCCCTTGAAACATTCTCGCAATTTTCGGGTATTCACTAGCTACACATTAATTAATCCTATACAACACTTAGCAGTAATTCCTTTTGATTTAACACATTCTATTTTTTGCAGTGCCACCAGCAGCAGCTGGGCAACACGTGTGGATACTACGTGTGCCACCATATGAGACTACTCCTCGATTCCTTGAAGATCAGCAATTCTAAGGTTTGTCAATCTTCCCACATTTATTTCATACTTGTCACGTTATATATGTAAGCGCGTTGATTTTCCTATCGACAGGCTGCGCCCATCTCTACATGTACATTGAAACAGCCGGACTTTGCAAAAATTCGAGGAGAGTTCGCTTAGTTTTTGTGCAGTAAAGTCATCAGATCAGATGGAGAGTTCCACTGCGCACTGTAATTGTGAATTGTTAATGGATATTAATATCATTTCAATTAATTCATTTGCGAAACGGATGCCTTATGTTTGTGAATGAAATGTGATGTGAATGAAGTGTGATATGTTTGTCAAATGAATTGAGATCTGAATTGTATGTATACATATACCTGTTCATCTGCTTGTTTCAGAGGGCATGGCTAGCATTTCCTGAGGCTAGCCAATAAACATAAGTAGATTTAGGGGTAGAAAGGAACATCACAGACGGTTTGTAGCTAAAAACCGGCTGTGATAACCTTAGATTATCACTGACCCATAAATTCAGACAGTTCACAAAACCGTCTGTGATGACGTTTTTGAATCGTCTGTGATAACCATTTCTGTAGTAGTGTCCGGAGATCACAGAGAGGTATATCAATTATCAAACCATACTTCGGAGTTGGGATTTTACCACTTGAGAAGGGAATCAATGCAAAGGCTCTCTTGATGTAGTAGTAGATGCCTGTCTGTGTGTTTTTTCATTTATTCGGCTAGCTAAGAAAATGATATCTGGCGTACTCCTGTTTTATATTTATTATTTAACTAGTCAGATGCCGTACGTTTCTACGAAACATCTATTGTGTATTATTAATCAATTGACGTCAACTATTATTCGTCTCTGTTACAACTTAGTTTGTCTCGCTATTGAAAAAATTTATACAATTAGTAGCTTAAATTTTTCCTCCTGTAAAAAAGTTGCTATAATTTATTTTCTTCTTCACCTTGCATTATGCACCGAGTATACAGTATTAAGCAAGATTCACTACATCGATGATTTAAAACTGCATTTGAAACCAAAGTTTGAAGGCATAATATTAAGTATAGTTACATTTAGCTTCATAAATTGAATTTCAGTACGAAAATATAGAAAGGCCAACTTTGTTCTCCACAATAGATAAGGGAATCACGTATCTCAGGCAGAACATATACTGCAAGTTCTTCACAAGACTGAGCAACAAGCAATCTACGCTCCTCATATTGATGATTTATCTAAACACCAACCAATTTAATAAGTGTAAGATCACATGCCTCACAAGGCCAAAAGATCTATCACAAAATGTGGAATACCTGGTCCTAATATTGCGGAAACACGTCAAGTCTCTGTCCTCATCTCACCAACGCCCTTAGCTAGCTCCACGCAAGCCTGTATGACACTACCATAGAAAGACTTATCATAGATAGTTCAGAACCGTCTAAATTTATGTGTCTGTAATAATAGGTGGTTATCATAGATGACTCTCAAACCATCTATAATAATTACAACACAGACGGTTTTTAGAAAAAAAACCATCTGTGATATATCAAGTATCACAAATGGTTCACTAATATAGCCTTCTATGATATATCAAATATCACAGACGGCTAATACCAAAAACCGTCTGTGATATTTCATATATCATAGATGATTCTCGGACATAGCCATTATAATATCTTAGGTATCACAGACGGCTAATACTAAAATCTGTCTGTGATAGCTATTTAAATACCTATGTTATTTCCTATTTTTCGGCTAGCCTCATAAAATGCTAGTTATGCCCTCTGAATACAAGCAAACATATCACATATATAGGGCCTGTTCTTTTCGGCTGTGGCTTTTGGCTGAAATTTTTGAATTTTGGCTGTTTACGGTACAGATTACAGAGAGACAATACTCCTTAAGAAAATACCGTCTTAAGAAAATACTCCGTTTGAAAGTTAGGTACTGTAGCGAAAGCTAAAAGCCGCTGGCTTGTGAGGTAAAGAACAGGCCCATAGTATGCGACAATTATTACACAGATGTTAACTAAATAATGTACATTTGAATGAATTGTTTAATTAAGCATAATGAGTGATTACAATTGTATCAAATATTTCAACATCTAATCATCGCCGAGGTAGAGCTCTCTAGTCTTGTTTATGACCTTCTCTATCAAGAATTTCGGCGAGTTTGTCAAGATCGATTACACTTCCGTCGAATTCCACACGCTATTACTAGGAGTAATGTTAAGTCATTAGCATATATATATATATATATATATATATATATATATATATATATATATATATATATATATATAAATTGATAATCATAAAATAATTATTGTCAAGTTGACAAATAGCGTCCACGATTTCCTCTGTATGGCGGCAAATATAGAATCCACATACGTTGCCTTGTAGCTGCTGGTGGCACTACAAAAATAGAATTACATGCATAGGTATTGTCAGTTCTAGAGGCATTATAACTAAGTGTGATATAGAATTGTTGAGTTGTAGCGGGTACTGAAAATCACGTCCTTTGTCGCAATGTGCTGCTGAATTCCTTGTGTCTCCCTCCGTGGGCAACGTAACCGCGAATGACCTACGTGATTCCAAAAGATTAGCCTCAGCCATTGCAAATGGAGGGAAGACTACAATATAGTTATGTACAGAGGAAATGGGTTTACTTGTCAATTATTTGTTGCATACGGGTGAAGTTGTGGTTGCTCCTAAGTAGAGAATCAAGGTATATTACCTTGCTCCACCTTGGTACAATCACAATCAGAATCTAGTGACCCCTAGTCATGTATGTCGCCATAGTAATTACTCCTAAGTTCATGTTGCGTATAAAATACAAATAAAACTTTTTTGGCAACTAGTGAAGCACATACCCTTAGTTGAAGGTTACTATGATGTAGTCCTTGTCACTATAAGTAAGCAATCCCCTCGTTATGTAATCATGGACGAAGAATCCGTTATCATTGATGGATTGCTTACGCACCAAGTGTGGGTCGAGAAAACCCACCGATTCTTGCTGTCGTTGGATCATAGATCTATACACAAGTAATGAGTTATGACATTTATCGGTGTTACATGAATGTAGAACTTGATTGTACAGTACACTTACAGTGTTCAGTATCATAGAAGTGAGGCGTTGAGTTCGTCGAGGCTATATAGTAAGAATAAGTGTTCGAAGGTTAGGACGGAGTAGCCCAAGTTATAGAGGAAATGTGCATCTGTGTATCTCACGGTGAATCTACTATGCCAGTTTGGCTTCATGTTGGACCTCTGCATGTATCAGGTATGCAAAGTCTTGCAAGGTAGTCCAAGGCTGGGTAATTATAACTCGGGGACCAACGACGCTCTAAGCATGAACTTCCATTCCCTGCGAGGCACCTTAATCTTCTTCAATTCGGCCTTGCCACCTTGCTTGTGATATATTCGGCGTTGCCTTCACGAGAGCCGATACACTGGCCTTCTAAAGAGGAGTTTGAGGTGGAGTTATAGAGCGTTCTGTTTGATAGGCATGGTCGTGTGGAGATCAGGGCATGGAAGGGTCCAGGGTAATGTCCCTTTTGGGCCACTAGATGAATGTGTGGACGGCATCACCAACGAGGCGGCCCTAGAAATGTCATTAATCCAGTCCACCATGACCTTCACGAAACCAGTCCCTAGCTAGGCACCGTGCACCAATGTCCCTGGCAGGCATGGATATGCCAACCCACGTCCAGCGTCAACGGGAATGGAGCCAACAACCTTGATTCTGAGGATGCACAGTGTGGCCTCCTACATAACGATACATGATGTACTAAGGTATCCACCGAGTTTATCTATGTAGCATTCTAGAGATGTTCATTACCTGAATGTCGTTGATAGTTAAGTAGGCGTCGCTATGTTCAGAAAGTGGCGCAGATGCGCAGCTACTCCGACGTTGAGGGGGACTGGGTACCGTAATAATGGGAGTGGCTTGTGACTGGTTACAAACTTCTCTTATTTCATTCATCAATGCATCTATCTCTCCTTGAAGTGAGGCAATTATGTTCTCATGTTTTGCATCAAAATCCCGTTTCATATTTTCCATACGCTTGGCATTGGATCTCTTCCTACTCCTATACGCCTTAGAGTCGTTTGGGAATCCGTGCCTCCAAGATTCATAAACCCCTAGGCCTCGTGTGCAACCTAGGTGCTCCTTGTTTCTCAAGGCCGTGGACAGTATATCCCTCTCCCTGACTGCTTGGAAGGAGCGTTCGAAAGATTCGGTAGTCAATGTTTACTACAAGAGGCAATTATGTTATTTTAGACCCCATGAAGTTATGGATCTATTAATATGTAGGTAGTTTAACATATCTTACCAGGCATTGTGACACTTTCCCGTTTGTGGGTTTTCTGAAAGAGGCGACACCCGTAGACGTGGTTGATGACCTCGCTCTTAACCAGTATCAGGCGTGCTCATTTGTGATCCCGGCAAATGGTGGGGAGGCCTCCGATCAGATTGCGGCCTCATCCTCCATCCTTCATTGTGGGATTTTACCGGCGTACCCAGTAATGCCAAGTCTGTGGGGGTGAGTCATTCGTGCCTAGAGAGCCTTGTGCGCCACACTTTCCTATTGAAATTCGGTCATCGTCTTCATTTGCACAAAGGACTCCCATGTTTTCATTGTGGGATACCTCATAAAGGGTGTGCAATCCTTGGTCATGTACTGTGTGACAAGCATGCTCTTGAAGGTCTTCCACACTTTTCCCATTACGAGGAGCGCATGCCATAGCACGAGTTCCTGGACTTCTACTGGGATCTCGAATGAGTTTGAAATTTCTATACACAACACTTTTTCTCTCATCCTCTGTCAAACCTTAATAGTTTGTTACGGTGATGGGGACCCGTTGTTTCCGATTATCCCATAGGTAGTGCAAAATACTACAGCTGCTTTCTCGGTTGCAGAGGGACCCCGTCCGGAGATATCTCCATGATGGTCATCCGGTCTGCTGGCCTTTCAGATATTCCTCTGCCTTGCTTAGTTACCCTAGTTTTCAGAGCTTCAGACCCATTCGGTGACATCGACGATGACGACATCTCTCTTACAAGAAAAAACTAATTACAATGAGCTGTGAGCTTAAACATTGGTACATGGTTGATCTTATAAGAAATAAGAACATCCAGTGACGTATATTATTGTTACAAGGTCTCTTTGCAATACTAATATGCCAAATCACATAGCCGGTGTCTTAGGTTCTACAAAGTAAGTTATGGCTAGAGTCTCTTCTTCCTTATCATTCTGTGTGTTTGGCTTGGTTGTTGTATTAGGCGTAAGAACATTCGGCGATGTATAGTACTACTACAAGACAATAGAAACAATAGCACCAACAATTTATCTCTAAATTTATTCCCTAGCTATTTCATCTCTTGGCATGTATTCCTAACAAAAATATGTTCCACTTAACAAAAAAATATTGTTTAGATAGATCTAACAAAAATATATTCTACTTAACAAAAAAATAATGTCTCAAATCATTTCCACAAGGATTGCTAGTGCGATAGAAAAGACGATGAAGCAAATCCATACCTTCAGCTGGAGCTAAGGTGATATGGACAAGAGGCAGTCAAACCAAGTGGGGGCGACAGTGGATCCAGCTGGGGTGACAGCGAAACCAACGAGGCGATGATGGATCTGGCAGGGGCGACGACCAATCCGGTTGGGGACAATGACGAGGTTGTTGATCCAGTGGGGTTGACAATGAGCTAAGGTGATAGGGAGGAGAGGTGAGGAGGTGATTGAAAGGATGTGGCGGAGTAAGTGAATGAGGGCACAAACCCTAGCAGGACATTACTTATAAGAGGAACTATCAAAGACGATTTTTTAAAAGAACCATCTGTGATATTAGTATGACAAACGGTTCTCTTATAAAACCATCTGTGATGTAAACCACATCACAGACGGTTCCATAATAGAACCATTTGTGATGTTGTAGTATCACAGATGGTTATATTATGGAACCGATCGTGACAAAGATATACAATCACATATTTAATTATTTCTTAATTATTAAATCAATTATAATAGAATAATTCTTTAATTACATACTGAATTTCTTATAATTATATTGAAATAATTTTAAAATAGGTGTTCACCATCTGGGATCATTACACTTGGCCTTTTCTTTTAAATAAAGCCCTTCATGATGGCCGACACGTATATAGCTTGCTTCATTGCTTGGATCTTCCTTGAGCCTTATGCTATCTCTGAATGGAGATAACTCATCAAATTGATTGTACTCTTCCACATCCACAACATTCTCATCTCCGACAATCCTTCTTTTTCCTTTAAGAACTACGTGTCACTTCTTATTTTCCGGGTCGATTACATAAAAAAACTTGAACAACTTGTCTCATAAGTACGAATGGTCCACCTTTGTATCCTACATATTCGAGGTCCACAGTAGTGACACCATACTTGTCGACCTTTACACCCTGTGGGAGCTAGACCCAACAACACCGAAATAGTGGGATCTTGAAAATCACGTAGTCAAGCTCTCAATCTCCACTACAAGCCCGCAGTAGGAGTTGGGCCATCTGTACTGAAGTCCTCATCATGAAATGCATCTATACGGACACCTAAGTTTTAGACTGTACTGTTTATATCCTGATTTGTTGTATAAAATGTGTACTCATTAATGTCGTATTCTTGCCATATCACAATTGTAATTTTGGCCCTTTTGCCAGCCATTACTGTGTTTTACTTGACGATCTCCTAGTGAATCGCACCCTCAACCATTCGTTGAATCGATAGTTGTGATGTCTCATGATCCAAACCTCCAACTGGCTTGGATTCTCTTGGCATAGCATGTCCTTGTGCTCTTCAATATACGAAGACACTTTAGTTATGTGTTGCAAGACTGTGAAATAAGCTTGAGTGCATGTATCTAGATTGGCAGTTATTGCTTTCCTTCCGATGGTCTTGATACCCTCCAGCCTCCCCTCGTGACGAGATACAGGCACATCTATCGGTTCGACCTGAGCCATGTAATCAACATGGAACATAATGACCTCTTCGGTTGCATAATCTTCAATGATGCTGTCCTCCAGCTGAGATCGATTGTATACATAGGACTTAAGAATTCCCATGTACCTCTCGAATGGGTAATATGACGTAGAAACGCAGGGCCGCATATCTTTATCTCTTTTATAAGGTAGACACTGAGATGGACCATGATATCAAAAAATAACAGAGAAAAATATATCTCAAGATGACATAGAGTCATAACCACATCGGTTTGCAGAGCATCTAGTTCATCGGGATCGATGACCTTCTGAGCAATTGCATTAAAGAAAATAACACAGCCTCATAATTATCACTCGAATCTTGTTCAGCAAAATACTTCTAATTGCAATAGGAAGCAATTGTGTCATTAGCATATGACAGTCATGAAACTTCATGCCAATTAATTTTAAATCTTCTATGGAAACAAGTTTCTTCGTGCTGGTGGAGTGACCGGACGAAAGCTTCACACCATGCAAGCAATGGCACAGTTTAGTTCTCTCGAACTAGACAGAGTGTAGCAAGCCGAGGGAAGGTACGTACGGCCTTTATCAGTCTCTATTGGAGCTAAATCGTTCCTGATATTCATAGCGACCAAGTCACACCGTGCGTTGACACCTTCCTTTGTTTCGTCACAAATGTTCAATAAGAGACCAATCAAGCTATCACATACATTTTTCTCTAGATGCATGACATTGATGCAATTGTGAACTTCTAAGTCCCAAAATACTGACCTCTTACACATGTTCTTCTGATGGGTCCTCAACTTACGTCCCTTTTCAAAGCACAACATCGATTCACCAAACCAATTTTAAAAACATAAAACTACGAAGGTTAAGGATTCACCCAAGTCATCTATGACCGGGGACATGGCTATTCAAATATATTTATACTCTACAAAGCTTGTACAACTATACCATATGACATAAGCATCCCACCTTGTCAACCATATCATGGAATATCACGGAATAATCTATTAATAAAAGAAATGGAAAATCTGAAGCAAAGGAATTTTGAATTTAAATCCATGAAACTTAAATGCAAATTTAGGTCCATAAATCAAAACCTAAATTAAAGTAAAAATTTAAAGACAGAAATTATGATCAGGATATAAATTTGGAAAGCGAAACCCAAAACCTAGGTAATACAAATTTTAAACAATTACCAAATTACCCTTAAATCAAAACTAAAATTTAAATTCAAATTCAAATCAAAAACCAAAATCCGAGATCAAAATAAATAAACCAAAATAAAAGGAATGCAAAACTTAGACTGAGTCATGCAAATAAATTTTAAAAGTTACAGTTTGTGCTAGCCAATTCCTTCTTCTTATCTTTTCTTCCCTTTCTTTCTCTCACTTTCATGTGGGCCCCATATTTCTCCTCTCTCCTTCTGCTTTTCTCTTTACAGCTGCCCCCCCCTTTCCTCTTTCCCGCTTCCCATCTACTACCTCTCTAGGTTAATTGGAATTTCATGCCAGAGCTCGTCACATTGCCTTCTTTCCTATGCCAGCCGTAAAGCATCGTTACAACCGCCATTTCTTTACACGAAGGGCTCCAGTCGATTCCTCCTAGAGGAAGCACCCTTGTACCCTCTTAGCTCCCAACACCATCAATTTGAGCTCTTCCCCACTCCAACTCACCGCCACTGTCAACTCTCTGACGCCACTGCAGGCTCACATTGCCGGAGTTGCTTGCCGCTCATCCACCTCTGCAGCCAACTTGGTAAGACTCCTATGACTTTACTCATGCTCATGTGCGCCCCATTCCCTTCCCTTTCCCCTCCGGCAGCTGCCGCCCTCGCAGCCTCCCAACGCTAGCCACTACAAGCCGTTGCCTGCCTAGCCAAGGCGCCACCTCCTCTAGCCTCCCCATCCCCTAGGCATTCCATTTTGCACCATGCTACCCTCCCCACGCCGGTGATGCCACAACCAAGACTAGCACCACCACTCCTCTATTTTGGGCCCAAGCTTCTCCCTGACCGCTTCTCATAAAAAGGCAATTGCCCAGTTGGTTACCAGTGATAGTAGAAGCTCCTAGGAATTTTTTGTACGGATAAACCTTTTTTTATTCGAAAATACAGAAATATACCCATAGGAAATTTTTTTACAACAATAGGCTTCAGTCGCCCAATGGGAGCGCGATTGAACCCTTTCGCCCAACCGTGAAGCGACATTTGGTCAATATGGGAACCGTTCGTGAATCATTCGATCGTTAGGCGACTCAATTTCGATCGTTAGGCGACTCAATTTTGTTTAATTAATCGCCCTTTGTGAAATAATTAAATTTATGGGTGACTTGAATAAGACAACTGGGCCACCCAGTGTGGTCATCGCTGTACCGCGTGGATCCGGAGGAAAGAGAGGAGGAGATCGCGGGCGTGTTCGTCGCCGTGTTCGTCGTGTTCGTCGACGTGTTCGTCGTGTTCGTCGACGTGTTCGTCATCGTGTCGTCAAGGGTAATCCCTGGTAGTCTCTAGATTGGTTTTTAATCAAGTTAGAATCGTCGGTTTTCTGGGCTGCTGGGACGGTAGTTGTTTCTCGGCAGTTTTCATCTAGTTTCGTCGGGATTCAGGTCTGGACCGCTTCTAGAAAGTTGTAGAGGGTTTAATTATCTTTCCAGGGAGTACAAGAAAACGTGATTCGGATTTGTGTAGCGAAAGTTATGAATTTTCTAGTGTTACTGTTCTGCAGATCGGGGTAGTTCTGGACAGAGTTTAGTAGATCGGTTTGTGCGACGGAAATAGTTGCGATTCAGGAGTCCTTAAAATTGAGAAAGTTGTAGATACGTTTCTTAGCTTTCAATAGAGGTAAAGAAGTCTGGATTCCGAATTTATGGGCGAAAGTTATGCCTGTTTTAGTGCGCTGTCCAGAGAGTCCGACGTGAATTTGGATGTTTTAGAAAAGGGTTTGGATAGGCTAGTTAATTGCAGAATCAGAGAGTCTCCCCAACTAAGTTTTTGTAGATAATTTAATTATCTTTCTAGAGAGTCCAAGAACGCTTAATTTGGAGTTACGTACTGAAAGTTATGATTTTTGGAAGTCGGCTGTCTGTGGTTGGGCAGATTTGGCCGAGGGAGTTGGGGATTTAATTGAGATAAATTGTTGGGTTAATTGGGGTTGCTGTTATTTTATATCTAGAAACCCGCTACTGTCATGTTGGTAATTATTAATTAAATATTCAGGAGGAGAGCGGATTCCAGGGGTTGTGCCTTCTACGTGTTCTTCATTTTCTCGCGGTTGAGGCAAGTATAATTGTGATGTGAAAATCTGTGTGTTTATGGATTTGTTGAATTGTTTGGATGATGGTTGAATCATGACTGTTTAAATTGTGAGTATGAGTAAGTGATGAATTGAGAATGCTATTTATGTTCTGTTTACATTATGGCATTTATGAGATTGGTTGATGCGTAGTATGGTGAATGCTCGTTATCTTTTGATACATTCACATATATGCATCATATTGAGAATTGTTGAAGTCTTGATCATGCGGTGATCAAGCATCGAGGTCCCCACACTTGCGGAGTGTGGGCAATTGGTCCCCGCATGCGAGGGTGCAGGCATGGGTGTGCATTGACGGATGCACACTCCGCGTCGGTAAAATGCGAAAGAGATGAGAAAGAGGAGCTTTTGATCATAATGCATAGCATGAAATTCATATGTAATATGTTTAACTTGAGAGTTAATGTTCATGCTTGCATTTGTTACTGATTATACTTATTTGAGTCATTGGACTCACTCTTGTTGTTGTTTTGTTGTTGTTGTTTGTTTATTTTAGGTACCTTCACGTGGTCGACATGCATGGGAATAAAGAGGATTAGTATTGTTGCACTTGCACGAAATATTCACCATGGAGAAGATAGAGAACTCTAATTATTATTTGTTGATTAGTTCAAGTGGTATTTGATTATGACCTTGATTAAGATGTAATAATGGATTAGAACTTCTTCATATTTCTTACGTGCTTTACTTAAGTTTTATAGATGTTTCTGCTTAGTAGCCAAATTACTTTGCTTGCGGTTATTCATACCTTTTGATAATATTGTTAGAACTTCATTTTTATCAATAAACAAAGGAGGCTCTGCCGAAATTTTATAGAATGCCTTAGCATAGTTTTATTATGTTGTTAGTTTGGTAGCATTTCAGGCCATTGTTTGGCTGGGGTGTTACTGATTGGTATCGAGCGGGCTTTAGGTCCGTGGTAATTAAACTATTAAATTGACACCTTGGTGCACAGTAGGATGGGATGGGTCAAGCATTGCATTTATGCTTTTGACATGTTATATTGATGATTTACATTATGAGATAATCTTGTATGCTTATTGATAATCTTGTATGATTATGATTTGCTCCTATGACTGTTATGACTGAGAATAGTCAATGATATGATGTAGATGTTGTGATGTGCTACCTTGGTATTGCCAGATTATATCATTGTTTGTAGTATGAGGATTAGCAATGTAGCTACCTCAGGTAACTTAATTGCAGGTGTTGGGTGAATTTATTAGAAAAGTTGTTATTATCCTTAAGTTGATTTCGCCAATTCTTGGTGATTGGAGTTAATAATTTCTTTTGAGATTGTGGTTCTTGCGGTTGAGGGTATGCAATTGGTCTCTACCATTCCTTGAAGCGATTATTGTTTCTTTCCGGACTCACCGAGATACTTTGCTACCGTGCTTTTTGTTGATTTGTAAGGTTAGTTCCTTCGTGGGAGTTTGTCTTGTTGCGAATCATGGCTCATTGTTCGCTTGGTGTTTTCTTTTATTAATGCGAATTTTGAGTTGCAAAACTCATTGTTATGTGAAAGCTTTGGATCTATGTTTCTCTTTACCTCGAGCGTTGAAGTTTATTGTTCCTTTTCCTTTTGAAAGAGAGTGTTAAAATCCTTTATGTTGTTTTGCTATGCTTAAGTGGAAGGTGGTAGTCGTATAAACTAATTCATAAGGTTGAATTATCGGTTGATATGTTAGCATAGTTATAATTAAATTTTTACTAGTATCCTTGGAAGTGTAGTTGTTTAATTTGATATTGCCCTGTAATAGTTTTAGAAGAACTATGATTAAGAATTTGTTTACTCATGATAGTAACTCATGGAGTTATTGAGGAGTGTGTAATAAGAACCGAATGATTATTATGATTGTTAAAATGTCTATCATGATGGGATAAATTGAATTATCTGTGTCTTTAGTAATTAATCCGACCGTTTGGAATGATTAAGTAAGGAGGTGTTAGAATATTACTTTGGTAATATTGACCCTTAATATGTCTTTTATTTAGATGCTTTGTGAGCATGCATAATTGCTAGTTTCATCTATCTTTTACCATGCTAGATTGTTGAAATACGTATAAAGGAATAGATGAAGGTTGATGCATTGACTTGTAGAAACTTGTCTTACGAAATGGTATCATTGAAGTTTAAAGTCATTTCCATTCTAATTTCTGAATGTAAGGTAGGATACAAAATCTATGCTCATGAATGTCTTATAATTGTAAAATGGAGTTAGGATCATGAATGTTGTTATGACCGAATAATAATCAATTATTGCCAATAGTGAATAGAGTACAATCAATTGGTGCTAAGTTAGAGTTGAGCACCAATAAAGAATGGAATATATGAAATCTAGTAAGAAATTTATACTAGCATGATTTACGAGATTATCTTGTTCTAGTATCATCTTGTTTAAGAGCTTTGTTCTATTTATGTGGCTTATGCACTAGGTTCTCCTAGATCAAGTAGTTGCAACCTTACTTAGATATTAGAAACATGATGCAATGATTTCTTATGTTTCTTTTGGAAAAGTTTATGAAGGAGTTGAGGATATGATGATGCTTGTTAAGAATGTATTATTCGATGTTAGTATGTTGGTCCATTTGTGGTTATGATGGTAATGTTGAAGGTTCATTAAATAGAAGAATTTGAATAAATTCCTTGGTACTATTTAAATCAAAAGTTTTGATAGTGTGTATGCGATCTTTGATCTCATGATTTATGTGGTAGCTGAAATTGTTTTAAGCAAAGTGTCGTGTTGAGGATTTTAATTAGTTCTTAAAGAATTAATGTGTTGTGGTCTTCAACTCTTCTTTTGTTGGAATTGTTAAGGTGATACCGTATTCAAAGAAGGTTGTTCTCTTTGTTAAAAGGAAAAGTTTGATAAAAGTTTTGAAGGTTGAAGTCAAGTTGTGCAATCTTTGTGAAGTGTGTTTGACTTCTTATTTTACGCTAAGAGTTTCGGAGCTCAAATGACAATCTGTATTCGTATTGGTTGAGATTTGATGTTTTCGTCTCGAGGAGGCATGCGCCTTCACCGTGGTCTTATCCTTTGTTGTCCAAGATCTTTGTTTTCTTGGTTTTGTGTTTATTGAGATGGACATTGTGCTGAAATTTTCTTCTTTGCTTCTCCAAGAAAGGGTACGCAGTTTGGGTTGCAAAGACCTTTAAGATGTGTATGGCAACTGGTTGGTGTGGTTTTGTGATTAGTCGGGTGAGATTGTGGGTATCAAGATACTTGAGATTCTTGGAGTGATAAATTGTTCGTTGAATAATTCTCGATGAGGATTTGATTTAAAGAAGATGTTGTCCTTGGGGCTAAATAGTTTTATTGTTGCAACTAGAAGAACCTAGCTGTGGTTCATGAGTGTTATGTTCATTTTGCTGGAACGTTGGAATTATTGAAAGTATGGGAATCTTGATCAATTTTATTGGAGCATCATGATGGGGTACTTTGCAAGGATTATTAGAATGATTATGATGGTGTAGTTAATGAGTTTATAATTGTGAAGAAGCCCAACCGTTGTGGGAATTATTGGGATAGTAAGGATTGTTGAATTTTGCCATGTATAACTTAGCTCGTTGAGTAACCCTCTAGGAGTTAGAATCTTTCTACAGATAATCAAGTTGAGAATATGTTTCATATGGTTGTTAATGATTGAGTATGGTTGATTGTGGAAATTTTAGTCACTGAATTTAAGAGTCTTTGTATTAAATATATCGAAGTATATGTATAGAAGCCTTAGAGATGGAAAATTTTGGTTGGTGATCTATGCTAGAACCTTGGAGGCTAATGTTATTGCGTGAGAATAGTGGAAGGAGTGGATTCTGAATATTATGATGTTCCTTGATAGTATCCTTTGGATGTAGTAAATGGGTATGTGAGCCGAGAAATTTATGTTGATTGTCCTTAAGATTTGTGGTGAAGTGTTGGTGGGTGAAAAATAACGATGAGGTGCATTGGAAATTATTCGTTAAAGTAACATGTGGGAAGAGGAGTTGACTAGAGTATGTTATTATGAGAATAGTAGAGTCCCTCTACAAAAGTGTGTTGGATGCACTCGGTTTGAACATAGAGTTGATGTTGCCAATTTAAGAGAATTGAGCTAGTATGGTATGGGATAATTTGGAACCTCGTGATTCAAGAGGAAGTTTAATAAAAAAAAATCGGTAGTAAAATGCTCCCTGATTCTTGTTTGAGCTACGTGATGAGAGAAAAGTCTTTTGTGGTTTGAGTTGACTTTTTGTTGGCTTGTGTGGTTTTTCGGTTTAGGAAAAAAAATGGACGGGTTTGACATTTGAGTGATTCCCTTTGACGTATGTGTTGTTTGTTTGCAAACCACCTACTTGGAAGGTGGAGAGGTTCTTATGTTGAATCCTCGATTTTCTTTATGATTTGACCCTTTGGTGGGGAGTGGGTGATGCGTGATTGCAATAAGAATCTCTTATTTTCAGTTGTATTCTGTGTGTGAAAGAGTGGGTTTACCTTGACCCCTGTGGTGTGCCCGTGTTTAAGGGGATGCTCATTGCTAAGGTAAAGAGATCGATTGAGAATGGAAACATGAGATATATGTGCTGTGCAGATTGTGTGGGTTGGTACTAAAGGGAATGATAACCCGATGTGTATTTAATCGCTTTTGTTAATTGCGAAGTTTTAGGGTTTGTGTATCACTAGGACTACCTTGGGTTCTAGTGTGGGATACCTGACGCTTTGTATGACTCGGTATCGAGGAGAACTTGAAAGATCCGGAGCGTGGGCTTCATTAAAACCGTTGACCAACGAGTAAGACCGACCACCATTCAAGAATTAAAGCTACACAATTCAAGTGTTGTAGGGCGTAAGTTCAACGAGTGGCCTTGGTGAGTCGGATCTGTTGGCGCCAGAGCGGGCTGAAAAGTTATGCAGATGTAAGGAGCAAGGATCGGGAGGTTGGCAAACCACTTGGATCTTCAAGAACCTATGTGCGAGGTGCAAGCAATTAGAAAAAAATATTTAGTATGTCAAAGCGCTTTGGTCGCAGCAGACCGAGAGAGAAGCAACTTGGGAGTTGGAGTCTCGCATGCTGAAAGCAAGACCGGCGTTGTTCACGTCGGTGCTAGTTAATTGCTAGTTGGTTGTTTTGTTTTCTGTTGAGGTTGCGGTTAGAATTGGGTCGAATTCTGTTTAAGGGGTAGAATGTAATACCGGAAATTGTTTAATTAATTGTTTAATTAATAGAGAGGGACTTTGTGAAATAATTAAATTTATAAGAGTTTTGAGGGTTTTATGAAAATTTAAGACAACCTGGGCCTAGGCCTTGGCCTGTGGGTTTTTCTTGGCCCAAGAGGGAGGGAGGCCACCTCTTAAAACCCTAGGTAGCCCCCACCCCCGCCTCCACCCTTGCGCCTCCACCCAGCAGCCGCCCGCCCGTGCTGCCCGACGTCTTCTTCCGGTGCGCCGTCGTCGTCTTCATCGTCGTCGTCTCCTCCCCGGTGCGCCGTCGCCGACGTTAAATCGCTGTACCGCGTGGATCCGGAGGAAAGAGAGGAGGAGATCGCGGGCGTGTTCGTCGCCGTGTTCGTCGTGTTCGTCGACGTGTTCGTCGTCGTGTCGTCATGGGTAATCCCTGGTAGTCTCTAGATTGGTTTTTAATCAAGTTAGAATCGTCGGTTTTCTGGGCTGCTGGGACGGTAGTTGTTTCTCGGCGGTTTTGATCTAGTTTCGTCGGGATTCAGGTCTGGACCCCTTCTAGAAAGTTGTAGAGGGTTTTGATCTTGTTTCCAGGGAGTACAAGAAAACGTGATTCGGATTTGTGTAGCGAAAGTTATGAATTTTCTAGTGTTACTGTTCTGCAGATCGGTGTAGTTCTGGACAGAGTTTAGTAGATCGGTTTGTGCGACGGAAATAGTTGCGATTCAGGAGTCCTTAAAATTGAGAAAGTTGTAGATAAGTTTCTTAGCTTTCAATAGAGGTAAAGAAGTCCGGATTCCGAATTTCTGGGCGAAAGTTATGCCTGTTTTAGTGCGCTGTCCAGAGAGTCCGATGTGAATTTGGATGTTTTAGAAAAGGGTTTGGATCAGCTAGTTAATGGCAGAATCAGAGAGTCTCCCCAACTAATTTTTTGTAGATAATTTAATTATCTTTCTAGAGAGTCCAAGAACGCTTAATTTGGAGTTACGTACTGAAAGTTATGATTTTTGGAAGTCGGCTGTCTGTGGTTGGGCAGATTTGGCCGAGGGAGTTGGGGATTTAATTGAGATAAATTGTTGGGTTAATTGGGGTTGCTGTTATTTTATATCTAGAAACCCGCTACTGTCATGTTGGTAATTATTAATTAAATATTCAGGAGGAGAGCGGATTCGGGGTTGTGCCTTCTACGTGTTCTTCATTTTCTCGCGTTGAGGCAAGTATAATTGTGATGTGAAAATCTGTGTGTTTATGGATTTGTTGAATTGTTTGGATGATGGTTGAATCATGACTGTTTAAATTGTGAGTATGAGTAAGTGATGAATTGAGAATGCTATTTATGTTCTGTTTACATTATGGCATTTATGAGATTGGTTGATGCGTAGTATGGTGAATGCTCGTTATCTTTTGATACATTCACATATATGCATCATATTGAGAATTGTTGAAGTCTTGATCATGCGGTGATCAAGCATCGAGGTCCCCACACTTGCGGGTGTGGGCAATGGTCCCCTGCACCGAGGGTGCAGGCATGGGTGTGCATTGACGGATGCACACTCCGCGTTACCGTAAAATGCGAAAGAGATGAGAAAGAGGAGCTTTTGATCATAATGCATAGCATGAAATTCATATGTAATATGTTTAACTTGAGAGTTAATGTTCATGCTTGCATTTGTTACTGATTATACTTGCCGAGTCATTGGACTCACTCTTCTTCGTTGTTTTGTTGTTGTTGTTTGTTTATTTTAGGTACCTTCACGAGGTCGACATGCATGGGAATAAAGAGGATTAGTATTGTTGCACTTGCACGAAATATTCACCATGGAGAAGATAGAGAACTCTAATTATTATTTGTTGATTAGTTCAAGTGGTATTTGATTATGACCTTCAGATTAAGATGTAATAATGGATTAGAACTTCTTCATATTGCTTCCGTGCTTTACTTAAGTTTTATAGATGTTTCTGCTTAGTAGCCAAATTACTTTGCTTGCGGTTATTCATACCTTTTGATAATATTGTTAGAACTTCATTTTTATCAATAAACAAAGGAGGCTCTGCCGAAATTTTATAGAATGCCTTAGCATAGTTTTATTATGTTGTTAGTTTGGTAGCATTTCAGGCCATTGTTTGGCTGGGGTGTTACACCAACGGTAGAGCGACAAGGGGGTGTGTTAAGGCAGCACAGCCGTCCGCCGCCACCTACCACTCATTCCGCACAAAGAGAAGAAACGAGAGAAGAAACGAGAGAGAAGAGAGAAGAGGAGAGAAAGAAGGGGAAGAATAGGAGAAGGAGAGTAGGTCAAGGTAGGAGGAGGTGACGGAGGAAGGAGGAGTGGAAGCTATTCCATCCATTTGGATCAGGTATTTATTTTGATTATGTTGTATGTTATATGGAATTTGGTGTTTGTAGTATAGAAATTTGTGCATAATTTTTAGTATAGGAAGTTTAGTATTGTGCCGGTGCCGTGGATACGAGTGTGTGCTCCTTGTGCAACCGTGCTCACTAGAAGCAGCTGCGCAAGCTCGTGCATCCGCTATTGCTGTGGGAGGTGCTAGCAGCTCGGGCGGGCCGCATGTTGGCGAAGATGTTGAAGTTGTTCGTCATGAAGCCGATGCGGTACATGAAGGACAGTTACAGCCGTCAAGCCATAGAGATGCAACTGGGCAAGCCGATGAAGGAGAGTACAATGAGGACATCGTGCAGCAGATGGAATCTGATGACCAGAGGGCATGGGATGAAGAGGAAGCTGTAGAGGACGACGAAGAGGATAATTCCGATGAGGATGAAGTTCCTATCCCGCAGGAATGGAACCGGTTTAATGCGGAGGGTATTTCCGCATATGATGAGCATGAATCACCATGGGAGTATCATGAGACAGAGGTTCGGTTACATGCTATGTTTGCTGACAAGGAAGCGCTGCAAGATGCCATCAAGCTTTGGGCCCTTTCAATGCAGCGGATATTTCACGTCGTCAAATCAAGCCAGGAGCAGTACACTGTGAAGTGCGAGCAGCCTGGTTGTTCTTGGAGGGTGCACGCACGTAGACCGAAGTATGAGACTCACTGGATTGTGTCCAAGGTTGTGCCGCACTCCTGCATTCTAAACACTGTCTTGGCGAGGCATCATAACCTGACGTCTGGATTTATAGCCAATTTGATGTATGGGGAGATAGTGGAGAAGAAAGACATGGCGACCACGCATATTGTGGTAGTTATCGAGAATAAATTTAAGTACAAGATTAGCTACGCGAAGGCGTGGCATGCCAAGCAAAAGGCGTTGGAAAAATGTTTTAGAACTTTCGAGGCGGCGTACGACAACCTTGTCGCCATCGTGGAAGGTGTTCTTCACAAGACAATCCGCTACTTGTGGAGAGGCACGTGAGTGCCGCACTTCATCTGCCAATCCGGAGCCCTTTATTCGCCGAAAATTACGCGTACATGGAGACGAAGGCACAAAAGGGTCAATTGCACACAGTGCAGGTCATAGGCAATAGGGAGCATCGTTTTGAGGTGATACTCCGTGATAGAGCCGGATTTGGGACGGCTCGTTCACTTGTTACTCACGAGGTATGCTTTGGAGATCATACAAACGAACCTAGCTGCTCGTGCAACAAGCTTAAGTTGTTACACAAGCTATGCTCTCATGTCCTCGCTGCATGCGGGACCTGGGCATGGATCTTTCGAACTTCATGTCCGAATACTTCTTTAAGGAGAGGATATTGCATGCTTGGTGTGGGGAGCTCCGGGGGTTCAGGGTGGTGGGAAACTTCACCACTTTGGACATTGCATCGAGGACCTGGGTTCCAGATGTTAACATGCTGAAGGGTGGGATGAGTCGGCGACAGAGCCGACGTATTAGAAATGATATGGATGAATCACAAGCTGGAACACCAGGTGCACGTTGTGGGCGATGCGGTCAGGAAGGGCACACAGGTAGACGATGCAATGCATCTCCTGATCAGTAGTTTATGCAGACTACACCTAAATTTCATGTACCATTTGTATAACTTGCTGCAATGTAGTTGGTGTCCTATGGAATGTTGTGCAAATTATTTATGTATAGCTTCCTTGACACATACATAGATCAACACTCCAGCAGTACAATAGACGATAACAATAAACACAACAAAGAAAATAGCACACAACATTAATTTAACACAACAACGAACAGAAGTACTAAAATACGACACAACCATAACCCTTGTTGCCTACATGCCAAACGAGCCTCGTGGCACCCACATGGAGTATTGCTGAGGGGGTCGTCTCGGACGTGGCTGGCCGTCGTGGTAGTGGCACGCACATATGCAGCTAGGGTTCGCGCAGCAACATGTGGGATCATACGAGCTTCCTATGTTCACGACCTCCTCATTGCCCCTCTCGCGTTGCATCTGCTGGCGGAGGTCGATGTTCTCCTCATTTAGAGTCTCGATTCGCTCCTCGAACTCAAATATTCGCTGCCATAATGTAAACACATAATTGACAATATATCGTTCGTGGGGAGGGTCGATCCAGTGCGAGAACTCGCATTTCGCCATCTGCGGGAAAGGACGATAAACATGGAGGCTCCATAAGCAATACAAAAAAAGTACATGACAAAAGAGGCCAGCTTTGCGCAGTGACATGACAAAAGAGGCATGCTTTCCTCAGTGACATGACAAAAGAGGCCAGCTTTGCGCAGTGACATGACAAAAGAGGCCAGCTTTGCGCAGTGAGATGACAACCTATCGGCAGCCGGTAACGACGACATGCACCATTTTCCCCTACCTTTTCTCCTTCGCAGCACGCACTAACAATCTCTCCTCTGTATTTACAGTCTCCGGAGCTCATATGTGGCTACCGTAAATGGATCGATCTTGAGATCCACCCTGCGGACCAATGGACCCTCAACTTCGAGGAGTGGAATGTCACACGGGAGCAGGAGTTGCTTAAGGAGGAGCGCCGCAAGAACGAGCACACCCTGCGTATACAACGCGAGACGCAAGCTCATCTCGAAGCGTGCACGCGTAGGGATCGAGAGGCTAGCGAGAGGGAGCGCGAAAGAAAGAGGGAAATGGCGGCTAAGGCATGTAATAAAAATGTACGCGGCATGTTACTCCCAACTGTATTATGAAGTTTATTTCTGTTCAGATAAGCTTATTATCTCGTCTTTTGCATTGAATGATTCAGATAGCAAGTCATTTTACAATATTAGCATATCGGTTCTCTCCATACACTAATTCCCGGTAAAATAAAAATATCACTTACCCATGTATGTATCGATCGTTCTACAGTCATTCGTTCTTAAAAAAATTTCCTCAATAGTTTTTACGCACCTACAACATCGTGAACATAAACATTTATTATAACTACACCAGATTTTTTTCCAGTTTAAAACTACAAAATTGACAAAACTCTAAAAACTCACGGATAGTCGCCTCCCTATTAGGCGACTGCATGCTAGTCGCCCAACCATGGGGCGACTGTATTCCAGTCGCCCATCCATTAGGCGACTTCACTCCAGTCGTTCAATTGTCAAGCGACTCATTACAGTCATCCGGGAGTACAGCGAGTAGCTCAAGTCGCGCTCCCATTAGGCGACTGAAGCCTATTTTTGTAAAAAAATTTCCCGCGGGTATATTTCTGTATTTTCGAATAAAAAAAGGTTTATCCATACAAAAAATTCAAGCTCCTAGGACTCCAGTTTGAGTCCTTCTCCTTCCACTTTTTGGTTCATTTTCTTTTGGCTTACTCCAATTCGAAAAAATTAAGGAGAAATTCCTAGGAACCAATAAAGTTGATTAGGATTTAAATAAAAATAATATGTGAATAAAATTGAATTAGTAAACATTAAATAAAAATATAATTGGAATATAGTTATAAATAAGAGTAAGGATAAATCTAATTATGAAATTAGAATACAAGTTTATGCAAAATAAAAACATTAGAGAATTAATATTGGTTAGGTATGCATTATTATGGTTTTGCATGATAATTATAATTAGTGTAAGTTAAGCCATGTAAAAATAATTAAATTGATTCCATGTTTCAAATCATGGAAGCACTTTTGGATAGTAACTAATGTAAATAATTGCATAAATTAAATAAAATGTAAAGGCAATTTATTTGGTTGTAAATGCAAATAAATATAAGGATAAACTTTAATTATGAAATAGAATGAAGTTTTACGCAAATTAAATCTGGAATTTTGATTAAATTGCATGTCAATAGAGATTAGCATATTAATTGCTTTTAGTATACAATTAAGCCATGAAAAATTAATTAATAATAATCCTATGCCTCAAATATCATGAGGTCCCATTCTTAAACTGGGTAATTAAGTGGTCAAGTTGATAAATTGAAAAGCATATGGTCAGATGGAAGAATTCTCTGGAGAAAATGAACTCATAGAAGCATCTTTTCCATACACACCCTGTTGGATGTGAGTTCCCAGGATCAACGTATGCTGGTTGCAAGCTATTTGAACAACTTAACAAATGGCCTATTCATGCACGTTTGGTTCCTTGTTCTTTTAATTTATATACAAACAAAAACTGATTCCTTCTGGGAAATATTTTGTAACGTTTTTTGTTGAGTACTGTCTATCTTCAAGTACTAATGATTGTCATGTGAGTCGAACTATCTGTATTTCTTCATTTATTCGGCTAGCTAAGAAAATGATATCTGGCGTACTCCTGTTTATATTTATTATTTAGCTAGTCAAATGCCGTACATTTCTACGAAACATCTATTGTGTAGTATTAATCAATTGACGTCAAATATTATTCATCTGTGTTACAACTTGACTTGTCTCGCTATTGAAAAAAACATATATAACTAGTAGTTTAAATTTATCTTCATGTAAAAAAGTTGCTATAATTTACCTTCTTCTCCACCTTGCATTATACACCGAGTATTCAGTACAAGACTCACCGCCCGCAACGTGCGGAGGCCTCCCTCCGCGCGCACACTATGGAGTCTAAATAAGACACGCGGAGGCACGCCTGCGCGCACACTCTATGGAGTATAAATAAGACCTGCGGTGGCACAACTCCGCGCGCACTCACCATCCGCAACGCGCGGAGGCCTGTCTCCGTGTGCACTCTACGGAGTCTAAATAAGACGCGCGGGGGCACGCCTCCATACCCGCTCTATGGAGTATAAAAAAGACACGAGGGGGCACGCCTCCGCGCGCCCTCTACGGAGTATAAATAAGACACGCGGGGACATGCCTCCGCGCGCCCTCTACGGAGTATAAATAAGACGCACGGGAGCACGTCTCCGCTTGCACTCTACGGAGTATAAATAAGACACATGGGGGCACGCCTCCGCACGTATTCCACGGAGTATAAATAAGAGACGCGGGGGCACGCCTTTTCGCGCACACTACGGAGTATAAATAATACACGTGGAGGCACACCTCCGCTCGCACTCTACGGAGTATAAATAAGACACGCAGGGCATGCCTCCATAGGCACTCACGCCGCAACATGCGGAGGTTTGCCTCCGCGCGCACTCTATGGAGTCTAAATAAGACGCGCGGAGGCACACCCCCGCACACACTATACGGAGTATAAATAAGACATGCGGAGACAAAACTCCGCGCGCACTGACCGCCCGCAACACGTGGAGGCTTGCCTCCACGCACATTCTACAATGTATAAATAAGACGTACGGTGGCATGACTCCACACGCACTCTACGGAGTCTAAATAAGACGCGCGGAGGCACGCCTCCACGCGCACTCGACGGATTATAAATAAGACACGCGGGGCACGCCTCCGCGCGCACACTACGGAGTATAAATAAGACATGCGGGGGCACACCTCCGCGCGCACTCTACGGAGTATAAATAAGACAAGTGGGGGCATGTCTCTGCGCGCACACTACGTAGTATAAATAAGACACGCGGAGCATGCCTCCGCGCGCACTCTTATGAGTATAAATAAGACGCGTGGTGGCACGTCTCCGCGCGCACTCTACGGAGTATAAACAAGACGCGCGGGGCACGTCTCCACGCACACTCTACGGAGTATAAATAAGACACGCGTTGGCATGCCTCCGCGCACACTCTACGGAGTATAAATAAGAGACGCAGGGGCACGCCTCCGCGCGCACTCTACGGAGTATAAATAAGACGCGCGGAGGCACGCCCCGCACGCACTCTACGGAGTATAAATAAGACACATGGTGCATGCCTCTACGCGCACTCACCGCCCGCAACGTGTGAAGGTCTGCCTCCGCGCGCACTCAACGGAGTAAAAATAAGACACGAGGGGCACGCCTCCGCGCGCACTCACCGCCCGCAATGCGCGGAGGCCCGCCTTCGCATGCACTCTACGGAGTCTAAATAAGGCGTGCGGTGGCACGCCTCCACGCGCATTCTAAGGAGTATAAATAAGACGCGCGGAGGTACAACTCCGTGCGCACTCTACGGAGTCTAAATGAGACGTGCGGCGGCACGCCTCTGCGCGCATTCTACGGAGTATAAATAAGACACGCGGGGCACGCCTCTGTGCGCACTCTACGGAGTATAGATAAGATGCGTGGAGGCACACCTACGTGTGCACTCTACAGAGTATAAATAAGACACGCGGGGGCACGCCTCTGCACACACTCTACAGAGTATAAATAAGACAAGAGGGGGCATGCCTCCGCACGCACACTACGTAGTATAAATAAGACGCTCGGAGGCACAACTCCGCACGCATTCTACGGAGTATAAATAAGACACGCGAGGCACGCCTCTATGCGCACTCTACGGAGTATGGATAAGATGCGTGGAGGTACACCTACGTGTGCACTCTACGGAGTATAAATAAGACACGCGGGGCACGCCTCTGTGCACACTCTACGGAGTATAAATAAGACACGCGGGGGCACGCCTCCACGCGCACTCTACGGAGTATAAATAAAACACGCGGGGGCACGCCTCCGCGCGCACTCTACGGAGTATAAATAAGACACGCGGTGGTAAGACGCGCGGAGGCACGCCTCTGCGCGCACTCTACGGAGTCTAAATAAGACGCGCGGAGGCACGCCTCCGCGCGCACTCTATGGAGTATAAATAAGACACGGGGTGGTACGCCTCCACGCGCACTCTATGGAGTATAAATAAGACGCGCGGAGGCACAACTCCGCGGGCACTCTACGGAGTATAAATAAGACACGCGGGGCACGCCTTCGTGCGCACTTTACGGAGTATAAATAAGACACGTGGAGGCACACCTTCGCTCGCACTCTACTGAGTATAAATAAGACACGCGGGGGCACACCTCCGCATGCACTCTATGGAGTATAAATTAGACACGCGGAGGCATGCCTCTACGCGCACTCCACGGAGTTTAAATAAGACACGCGGAGGCACGCCTCCGCGCGCACTCTATAAGTATAAATAAGACACGCGAAGGCATGCTTCCGCGCGTACTCTACGCGGTATAAATAAGACACGCGAAGGCACGCCATCGCACGCACTATACGGAGTATACGTCCACTTCGGCTAGGCGCTAGCTCCGCTGCCACCATTTCGAAGGGTAGGGGACGGAGCGCTGGAGCGTCTTCTCTGGCTAGAGGCCATCTCCGCTGCCACCATTTCGAAGGGTAGGGGACGGAGTGCTCGAGCGTATACTTCGGCTAGCCGCTAGCTCCGCTGCCACCATTTTGAAGGGTAAGAGACGGAGCGCTCGGCGTCTACCGGTTAGTCACCGGCTCCGCCACCACCTCAAGGGTAGGGGCGGCCGCTCGGCGTCTACCTCGGCTAGGTGCCAGCTCCGCTTCCAACATTTCGAAGGGTATGGGATGGAGCGGTCGAGCGTCTACTTCGGTTAGTCACCAGCTCCGCTGCCGCCACTTCGAGGCTTACCCAACGAAGAATGTTTACAAGGACAGTCGGTAATGACATTTGCGCAAAGCTAATGTTCACAAGCGCCCTCGAGTATTTCAGGTCGCTACTCGTCCAACTCCACCTTAATACACTCTCGAGGCTTACCCACCGAAAATCGGCCCGCCCAAAAGTTCAGCGAGTCCTCGGCCCACCCTAATGCCGAAGACGCCGTCGGGTCATGCGGTCAGAGGCTAGCAACCGGCCCCTATCAAGCAGTTGCCCGATGCAAAGACAGTACAAGTAATCAGAACACGGACGTAACTTCCACTTTATTCATAAAGAGGGAGGCCATATGGCGCCAGCTTACAAAAAGAGCGTACGCATCACAACACACGCCTACAACTGGGGCCCCGACATCACACCTATGGGTCCGCGCCATGCCCCAGGACGGCGGCACCACCTTCGTTGCACCGTGGGACTTCATCAGGCCATTGTCCGAAGTTCCCCCTGCCATGCAGGCTCCGTCGTAGCGCTACCTTCGCCGCGGCCTCCCCGATGTAGCCCCAGATCCAGTCGTGGATGTCCCGGACGGTCTTGCGGACAGCGTGGACGACACCTGACATCACCCCGACCCCAGCTGGCATCTCCAGCTAGGGATCGGTCAGCTCACCGACGTGCCGGTAGCCTAGGTGCTGAAGCAGCGCGAAGGCTAGGCGCGAAGTCACGAAGGAGCAGTGGTTACCAAAGATCTTGACGGCGCTGAGGGCGAGGCCAAAAGCTTCCCGATTTGACAAAGCGTCCACAACCGGTTTTCGGGACCGAAGGCGCGAGGCGGCATGTCGATGGAGAGGTCTTCAAGGGCGCCTTCCAGAGCCAGCATGGTGTCCCACGCTGCCACCGAGGCATCGCCCAGAGCCCGGTCCTTTTCCCCAAGAGTCGTGGCGAGGCGGCCCTTTTCCTCCTCCGGCGCGGCGATTTGTTGGAGCAAGCCATCGCGCTCCTTGGCAGCTGCACGCTGCGCCTCCACCGCGAGCGCTCAGGCGTCCGAGATCGCCTTCACGCCCTCTGTCTCCGGCGTGGTGATTTGTTGGAGCAAGCCATCGCGCTCCTTGACGGAGTGGGCCTCTTCGGCTGCGCTTAGGGCCTCTTTGGCAGTGCGCAGTTGGTCTTCTAGCATCCCCGCTCGCGGGCGTGTGCCGCCTGCAGGGCCCGAGCAAGGGCGACGGCCTGCATAATACACTCGTTAGCAAACGCCGAGCCGACGACACACATCACCGAAGGCAAGCACTCATCCTCATCTCCGAGGCCTCTAGCGCGCCCTCCAAGAGCTCCGACCTGGATGTCAGCAATGCCTGGTAATCCAGGTCCGCGACCGTGTTGTCCATGGCCCCCTGCCAAGCCCGCAGCATCTTCGACTGAGGGACGAAGTCCGCCAACGTTGGTTGTATGGCGAGGGCGCTGCCTATCAAGGCCACCCCCAGGACGTCTCCATCCCTCGAGGGTCCAGCTGTCGAGGCCACCCCCATAACGTCTCCGTCCCTCAAGGGTCTGGCTGTTGATGCCTCTCCTGGAGCGTCTTCGTCCCTCGAGGGTTGCCCAAGGCCGGGGGACCGTTCCTCCGCTAATAGAGAGAAGACTGGTCAGAGAACTTTAGGGAAGCCTCACGGGATTGTACGAGGGGAGTCAAGCTTACCTTCGGCATCAACCGGCGAGGTCCGTTGGGATGTCCCCTCGGCATCGGAAGGAACCGCGGGAACCCCAGCGCCGCCTAGGGCAACATGCTCCTCGGTCCACGTGGCCTCTGTGTCGGAGTTAGACCCCAACTGGCCCCCGATCCCGGTCGCCACAGCGAACCCCTTCTCGGGCCACAAGGGTGATCGTGTCCGAGGCCGCTTCGCTTTTGGAAGCCGGGGCGAGGACTCGGCCTCGACAGTCGACACGGGCGAGGACGCTTCGCCCTCCTACGTGTCCGCGCTGCACCCAATGGCTCCCCGCCGACACTCGCCTCCTCCGCTCCCGCCTCAATGTCCGAATCGGCGTACTTCACCGAGTCGGAAATAATTTCATATTTAGATTCTGCTTACTATGAGAATAATTGCTTCACCTTTTATATTTCTGACTCATAATAATGGAAGAAAGCATATCTGTCACTCTTTAAGTTTTGCAATCCCCCATATGTGAAGAAAACGAAAAAAAATTTAGTTGCACGGTTGATTGCCCTCACCCTCTCATGTCTTCTCTCTGAAACTGAATTTCTGACTATGAAGTAACCCTCCTGAAGTATAGCTAACTATAGATAAAGCATGCTTTCTCTCGCTTTCAATTTGAAAGATCCTCTCCACATTATATTACTCTCTGAATGTTGTGAGAGATATGCTAGAACATTGATTCCATTTATAGTTTGTGGTGCTTATATTTTGCACATTTTGTTAAATAATGTGTATTATTCTTGCGACAACAGCCACAGAATTATTCTAAAGCATATTATAGCTTATGAGCATGTGATTGTTGTGTTTGAACATGATATATATAAATTTTGTTTTCTGAAGCTCTCTTTGTGTTTGTTCTACCATGGCTTGAGCCAGCCCTTTGAACACTACTAGTTCCAACCGTCGAATGAGTTTTTTCTCCGTGAAGTAGATGGACCGTAAACGTGAATCTTCCCCCATCCTTGGTCGGTACAAGGTGGCAGATATCACGTCCTTCACACGATTGTTACGGACAAAGTCTAACCAATGCCCCTAACGCATGCTGATTTTTCTATCATTACTCCTGTAGAATCTGGGATACCACTTCTTGCTCTTGCCCAGTCGATGAAGTGTGATAGTCGCAATTCCATGTGGAAAGTGTGCAACTGCAAACTCCTTAGCAATGACATGATTACAGATTGGTTTGTGCCGTTAAGAAAGTATCAAGAATAGAAAACTGATGCTCAACTAAAGACAATTTATAGTTTCAATTATTTAGTATCTACTAGCATGTGACGATTCGTGAGAACTCGAAAGCATCAACAAGCATTTACGGGGCCGTCCATACTGAAAGCACTGACTTCACCATTCAAGAGAAAACAGTGATAAATTTGGACTTTTTAAGGTACACCGCGTTTACCCACTCATTCCCTTTGATCTAATTGTTGTTATTCAATATGGTGACCTATTACCTAATGGTCGCCTTAGATCATCTAGATTTGCTCTTCATCGGTTCCATTAGTTGGAAATAACTAAAAATGGAAAGGAGCAGTGGCGGAGCTCCAGCAGAAATTAAGAGGGGGCTATGCTAATGAGTTGTCTATGAATTCTTTGTTAGGACAGATAAGTAATTAAAACATGTATACATCATTAAGGAGTTTTCATGGAGAAGGGGATCGGATCCACCCTGGCCTCCATGAAGCTCTGCCTGTGGAAAGGAGCAAATACGAGTTAATACGATCCTTAAAATAGTATGTACGCTTAATTTTCAATATTAAATTTCTCGTGAGCATGCATTACTGTTCACATGCAGTGTTGAAATAATCTGAAATGTGTCGAATTGTCGACGTCTAGTTATGTTTTTCTATGATACCATCGATGGGTTCCTCAATGTGGACTGCCGAAGCGCTCTTTGTATTTGTTTCATGGATACCATCGATACTGTTCACATGGCTTGAGCCAGCCCTTTGAACACCAGTTCCAACCCTCAAATGAGTTTTTTCTCCGTGAGGCAGATATCACCCTTCTTCACACGATTGTCACGGATGCCACTTCATGCTCTTGCCCAGGCGATGAAGTGTGACAGTCCACTGCCGTGAGGAAAGTGTGCAACTGCATCGTCTCAGTGCCGACGTCCCGTGCAATCGTCGCAGCTAGTGCTGGCTTCGTTCCATCAACAAAACTGAGCAAATCTTGGCCTCTAAGAACAGCCGTGACCTGTGCTTCCCACAAGAGGTAATTGGTGCTGGTTAGCCAAACGGTCACCGAGGTGCCGAAGGCTGGAGCAGCAGCAGTAGAAGTTGCCCCAAGATTCACCTTGTCGAAGATGCTTGAGAGCTCTGATACCATGAAAACAACAGAGTTTCATAGATGTATTTTAGTTTGCACGGTGCTCTGCCTACAATGCCAGGGAGCCAATTGTATTGCTTAGTGCTATTGCCGGATATGAAATAGTCACCCAGCACATCAGGAAATACAGATTCTGTACAGCTAATCAAGCCGAATTACATGGCCATATCTGTCACGGCTGAATACAGATAGAAACTAAGTACGGATTATATACGGAGGGATTCCTATCTACAAAAATCAAAACCTTCTATATATTTCAACATTCTCAACCAAATGAGAGTGCAGATACATGAATAAGTATGTAGCTTGTTGCATTATTCTTCACCACCTCGGCAGTAGTTTATTGCACTAGACAACTGGTAGCATTGTTTGCAGTTAAACTTGCTTAATCTGTGGTTTTCTTCCTTGTCATTTTTGCCCAATTTAGAACCACAAGCACATACATTTTATCATATAACCCAATTTAGATGGACCATAAACGTGAATCTTCCCCAATCCTTCGTCAGTACAAAGAGGCAGATATCACCCTCCTTCACACGATTGTCACGGACAGAGTCTAACAGATTTTTCTATCATTACTCCTGTAGAATCTGGGATGCCACTTCTTGCTCTTGCCCAGTCGATGAAGTGTGACAATCTAGACTTCCATGAGGAAAGTGTGCATGCAACTGCATACTTCTTGCCTCCCCCACCTCCCCCACATCCCTCTCCTTCCCTGCAATCCCTCCTCCAATCTGCAGCACCTCCACCCCCTTGGCAACTGAGCAAAAGAGAAGGAGGGGAGGAAGAAGAGGAAGAGAAGGAGGAAAAGGAAGAAGGAGGAGAAGAGGAGGAGTAGGATAATTTGTGCTGGTGTTTAGAGGTTCTTGCTGGGGTCTCCAAGGGTAACAAACAATTTCCTACCCTTTTGTTCTTAGTGATTTCTTGATCGGGTTAGTTTTTGGTTAATCGTTTGATCTGCGAAGTCTGCTATGTTCTACGAATTAGGGGATAATGGGTGCGAAATCTAGGGATTTCACATCCTAGAGATTTGTAGAGTAGTTCATTAGCTTTCTGTAGAGTGCTCATTCACATTATTCCGATGAACGGTTTAGTAGTTATGAGCATTACCGTGTTGATGTGCAGTCTGATTAATTAAGTTCAGGCAGTCGGTGGAAATTAAAAGATTAAAAATAGAACATTAATTAATATGGGGATAATGTCACAATCAACTTTGTAGGGGATTTCCTAAGGTTTCTAGAGAGTCTAAGAACACAAATTTTTGATAGGTGGATTAGGAGTTATGCAATTTCTAACACTGCTGTCTGGCATTAGATGACTGCTGGACTAGTCGGAGTAGACATGATGTTTTGGTTAAGCAAAAGCCGGAATTAGAATTTAGTGACAGCTAGAAAATTGTGCAAAATTCCTGTAGATTTTAGAAATGTTATGGTTTGCTATATTTTCTACTGTAGATTAAAAGATACAAAATTTGCAAATCTGCTATCTAGAGAATGGTTAGATTTGTTTTCCAGGTTAATTTTGGGGACTTAGATGAACTAATCTGAGAATTGTGCCAACTAAGAAATTGTGTGAAATTTTGTCTAGCTTCTGAAAATTGTATGGTTTTCTCTATTTTGATGAGGGAATTGAGAGTTGCTTCATTTTTTCGTACCGGGACAGGAAGGGGACAGATCAGTATTTGTTGGAAAAGTCAGGGTTTTCTGAGAACGTGCAGGATCATTGTTGTTAAGTTTGCATTGTGTTGGCATATTTTGAGAGTGGATAATCTCTGTAGAGGGGAGACTTCGAGTGTGATACCATCTTCACATCCTTCCGATCTGCAAATCGAAGTGAAAGGCAAGTGCATTGTAGAATAGTATTCGGGTGCTTAAAAATTTGGTTGAATGATACCTTGCTTTGATTATTTCTTATGTCAACATTGAATTTATATTGTTCTCCGTTTATTATATGATGATGAAAGTGAGATTTGAGGTAAGATGATGAATATTTATAATTGTTTAATATGATGGAAGAACATGACTACATCGCATTGCATGATGAGCATTCGTGATTCATATTTATGCGCTAAGACACTGCATGAAAAAGGATAGGGTGACCCTGTATGAAAAAGGATAGGGCAAAGGTGTGTCATCGACAGGTGAACACCTAGCTATACCGGTATATGCAGAAGAAGATGTTGAGTTTGAGCATTGCATTCATGAGAAGAGAATCAGAAAGAAATGGCATGTGCATGTAACTGAATGGAAAGAATAATTTGAAAGTGAGATAATGATGGTTGCTATGAAATGTTAAAATGTTGCTTCCTCGTATATTATTCTGCTTTGTACTTGTTTAGTCATAGTTTCACCCTTGCCTCTTTGTTTTTAGGTGAGTGATGATGACGACATGCATGAGAAGGGAGTAGCACATGGATTCCTGCATTATTTAGCCTTTACTTCACTTTGCACTTAGTCAAGGTTAGATAAGAACAATTTAGTTTCAACTATTGTAATAATTGGTTAACTTGTGGTTACCTTTAGTATCTTCAATTCACCATATTGCTAGATGTTACGATGCTTAGTTGTCCTTATTATTGATAGACATTGTATTCATTTGGTCCGTGTTATGTTTTAAAATTATATTATTTGATGCTGCTGAAACTTATCTTTAAATTATTATGGTATATCATTCTTGTTATCTTGTGACATGTTGATTTGCTTATTGTTTAAAATTGGTAGTGGTATAGGTGGTGAGTGACATCTTGGAATTTTGTTAAGCCAGGGTGTTACATACCAAGAACAAGAAAAGCAAGGGAAGAAATCACATCTCCCATCTACAATATGTCCAATCGTCATCTAGCTATTATCAAGTTCACGGTGGTGATCATCCTAGCATTTCAAATCAATTTGGTCTTCACCTACCCCGATGATGTTGACATATTGAGGCCTTTCAAGTATGTTCTTAGTCATATTTCTTTCTTTCTATTCTCAGCAACCTTAGAATGTTTGTTGTTGATTTGCGTGAACGTGTGCTGCCTTTACTATGAATATAAACAAGAGTCCTCTCAACCAAATAAGAGTACAGATACATGAATAGGTAGTAGCTCGTTGCATTATTCTTCACTACCTCGGCAGTTGTTTATTGCACTAGACTACTAGTAGCATTGTTTGCAGTTAAACTTGCTTAATCTGTGGCTGTCTTCCTTGTTACAACCACAAGCATATACGTTTTATCATATAGCTTATTGAAGAGTCAGAAGTATGAGGCCCTTCACGTTGTCTTGAATAGACGGGAACAACACACCACCCAGACGACAACCACAAAACCCACGTTGAATCCGAAATAAAAGAACATCATCACATACCCTTCTTTGCTTATTGTGAAGCGGCTTTGCACTGTAGCATTTCCTGAGCAGTTCTTCTCAAGAGGAGGTCCACAAATACCAATGTTGCCAATATACATAGATGCGGGATCAGTTGTGGAAGTTGAGGATGTTAGACTGATTCATAAGGATGATTTTAGGTTTGGGAAGTTTGTGTTGTGGGGTTGGGCCCCTACCCTATCCGTTCAGCCTACTGAGCTGAAAGGTTCAGTTAGGGGGAGCAGGGAAGGGAAATCAATTCATTCCCATATTCTCCTAGTCCCCTCATATATTGTTTGGTCTATAGTCACAACAGTTGGCGCTGTCTGTGGGGACGACGAGTAAGCTGCGAGTTCAGGACGACCATGGCTCCTAAAAAGTGGTGGAGACAACCAAGCGGAAGAGGAGCGCATTGGTATGGGGGCCGACGAGCGAGGGCCCATCGAGCGAGGGCCCGTTTCCCTCATGGCAATGGTGTTCAATCGTTGCAGGGGGTGAATAGGCACAGTGGCTTGGGTGCTAGTGTGACCAGGACTGTTGGCCATGACGTAACTCGTGTGGGCATGGCCGTCGACCTGAGCACCGACGGTGGCGTAACCATTGACCCAGGTGCCTGCGCTGGCACAGCTGTCGAACCTGGAACTCGCGTCAACGTGACCATTGACCTAGGCCCCTATGTGGACACGTCCGTCGACTTCCCCAGCTCTAGATCCACCTCTGGTGATCCTCCGTGCCGCACAAGTACTACTGGTTACGGAGCCCAGGTCGCTGTCACCAACAACCTCATGACTGGCACCCCACGCCGGTAGGCCCCACTGAGTGTATGGCGGAGGATAGTCTGGTGACCGACCTTTGGAATGCATGCGGGAGATGCAAGAGGCCCGGAGTTAGCAAACGCCCGCGATGATGGTAGTAGAGGTCATAGCTAAGCGGGTGGATAGCCATGAGGTCCTTGTCTCCAGGCCCCGGTGCATAGACATGGAGTCTCCGCTCTCTGCTGTCTTACTTGATCCCCATGGCGGAAGATTTCAAGTCCCTACCCCTTGAAGGTGGGCGTAGCATAGCTTGATGCCCATATGGTGGCAGAACTCTCTAAAGGAAGTGGCCAAGCAAAAGACGCCAACCTAGTATAGTATCGGTCCTTTGTTCGTATGAGGATCACTTTTTGGGCATCACGGTAAAGGCCATCCCAAGGTCAGACAACAAGCACACTGATGTGCTCACCAAGGTACCAAGCTAGCAACTCCGGTACCGCCGAGGGGGCATTTTCGAGACCCCGCCGTTGTGGTCGTCCAACAGGAACAACGCCCCCGCCCTGGTTCACCACATTTCTGATGATAGTGATTAGCGGGAGCCTACAAGGCATGCGTGAGCCGGATGACCTGCTCCAACTGTGCTAGATTCAGCAGCGGGCGTGAGCCTTCAAGATCGTCGATAGCAAACTTTACAAACGTGGAGTATGTGCTCCACTCCTTTGATGCCTCTCACGCCTCAAAGGACAGTAGCTCCTAGCCGATATTCACATTGGGCTTTGTGGCTCACATATTGCCCCATGTGCTCTCGTCAGTAAGGCATTCAAGTAAGGCTTCTATTGGCCCACGGTGGCCTCAGATGCACAAGACCTTGTGGAAAGATGCCAGGGGTGTCAATGGATGGCAAGGATGGTTCATAAGCCACTGATGTCTCTCCAGCCCGTCCCGCCAGTTTGGCCACTTGCGCGGTGGGGTGTCGATGTAGTGGGCCCACTACCACGTGCCCCGGGGATATGCGGTTCTTTATGGTCACTCACAAGTACTTATTCAAGTGGCTCGAGGTGGCCGCCTTATATGAAGTCACCTCGGCGGTAGTGTAGTGCTTCCTCTGATAGAGCGTCATTTGTCACTTCATGGTCCCAAGGGAGATCATCGTCGATAATGGCCTTTAGTTCGACTCCACTGCCTTCAGAGAGTTCTACCAACGTATGGGCATCAAGCTATGCTACGCTTCTGTGGGTCACCTACAGTCCAATGGGGCAGTTGAATGAGCCAATGCCATGATCTCCGTGAGTGTCAAGAAGCGTCTCATCAGTCTTCCCAAGGGCAAATGGCCCCTAGTGTTACCGAATGTGTTGTGGTCTATCCGCACCATGGTGACACGACCTACAGGGTTCATGCCATTCAAACTCCTCTTCGGAGATGAGGTGGTCACACCGGAGGAAATAAAAGCCGGGTCGAGGAGAGTTCTAGTTTTGGCTCTAGACGATGAGCATGCTGTCTCTCAGACCTTATGGATGGTGTGCACGTCAGCACAACCGAGCATGTCTCCACGTACATGTGAGCGATGGCTCAATGCTATAATCAGCTCATCCAGTAGCATAGTTTCCATGTGGGGGACCTTATTATGTGCAAGGCACTACACGCGGTGATGATCGGCAAGCTTGAATCCAAATGGGAAGGCCCTTACCTCGTATTGGTTGCCCTCCCACAGGAGGCCTATTGCCTGGCGACCTTCGATGGGCAAGACATCAAGCACACATGGAACACGGATCAACTAAGGTGGTACTACGTGTAGTAAGGCTGCAGCATGTACATTCTCTGCATGGCACAAGCGCGCATCTGTAATAGCCCGCCCACGCAAATGGGTCGATGCAAATAAAGCATTGTCTTCACGCAAAGCGTTTCTAATTTTTGTCATAAATAAGATGCACAGAGTCCATGGTCTCCGTACGCACTCTACGGAGCCTAAATAAGACATGTAGAGTCCATAGCCTCTGCACGCACTCTACGGAGTCTAAATTAAGATACACGGAGTCCACGGCCTCCGCGCACACTCTGTGGAGTCTAAACAAGACGCGCAGAGTCTATGGCCTTTGTGCGCACTCTACGGAGTCTAAATAAGACGCATGGAGTCCACGGCCTCCACGTACACCCTGCGGAGTCTAAATAAGACGCGCAAAGTCCACGGCCTCCACGCGCACTCTATGGAGTCTAAATAAGATGTGCGGAGTCCACGGCCTCCGCACGCACTCTACAGAGTCTAAATTAAGATGTGTCGAGTCCACAGCCTCTACATGCACTCTATAGAGTCTAAATTAAGATGTGCGGAGTCCACGGCCTCTGTGCACTCTACGGAGTCTAATTAAGACGAAGTGTGCGTCCTAGGGCTTCATCCCTACGCAGACTTTGTTGACGTACATCCGAAGGGTTGGGGACTGACCACGCTCTTTAAGGATTCGTCCCTACACAAACTTCATTGACGTATGTCCGAAGGGTGGGGGATGGAGTGCGCCCTTTAAGGCTTCATCCCTACGTAGACTTCATTGATGTAAGTCCAAAGGGTGGGGGAAGAAGCGCATTTTCCCTCAGGCTTCATCCCTACGCATAATTCGTCGGTGTATGTCCGAAAGCTAGGGGATGGAGCGCACTCTCTAAACCTTTTTCCCTATGCACACTTCGTCGATGTATGTTCGAAGGGTGGGGGATGGATCACACTCTATAAGGCTTCGTCCCTATGCAAACTTCATCGACGTATGTCCAAAGAGTGGGGGAATGAGCGTGCTCTCTAAAGCTTCTTTCCTACACAAACTTTGTTGATGTATGTCCGAAGGGTGGGGGACGGATGGTATTTTACCTAAGGCTTCATTCCTACACAGACTTCGTTGAGGTATGTCCGAAGGGTGGGGGACAGAGCGTGCTTCCTGAGGCTTCACCTCTACTCAGACTTCATCGACGTACGTCTGAAGGGTGGGGGATGGAGCATGCTCTCTAAGGCTTCATCCCTATGTAGACTTCATCAATGTATGTCTAAAGGGTGGGGGATAGAGCGCGCACTTTAAGGCTTTGTCCCTACGCTGACTTCATTGACGTAAGTCTGAAGGGTGGGGAATGGAGCACATTTTCCCTCAAGCTTTGTCCCTATGCACACTTTGTTGGCATATGTCTAAAGGCTGGGGGATAGAGCACACTCTCTAAACCTCCGTCCCCATGCACACTTCATTGATGTAAGTCCGAAGGGTGGGGGACGGATCACGTTTTCCCTCAGGCTTCGTCCCTACGAATACTTCGTCGGCGTATGTTCAAAGGATGCCACCCACAACACCTCCTGCGTTGTGGCATTGGCCATAGCAGTCATCACAGCACACTAGTTCACCACTACTTTGATTAACAGTACAACGCTACAGGTGTACAACCACAGGCGTGACTGCCTTTAGTCCGACTCTATCTTTACATATTCCCTAATACATGTGTTCATCCCACACTGATCTACCCAAATCATAGGGACTCCTCCATCCATCCCCAATGTCATAGCCTACACCGCACAAGTTGGTCCGAGACTAATGGACGGCCTTCCTCAGTATCTGCTCGCCAAGCAAGCATTAGCATCACACGATTTAAACACACACTTATCATAAAATGTTTACAGGATCCGTGAGAACCCAAAGAGGTCTACAAATGTGTGAATGACCCCACACGCAAATATTGGGACAAGGAGCAGAAGGGCCTCGACATCATACCTGCCGATTGGCTGTGACATTGTAGTCGCATTCGCCGCCCTCGTTCCGGCCAGGCACATCATCTAGCCATCGGCCAAGGTACGCCTCAATGCGATCTTCGCCTATCCTTCACCGATGTACTCCCATGTTTGTTAGTGGAAGACTGATCGGCGTATGGCATGTAGTGCCCCGGACATGGTTCCACACCCCACTAGATAGTCTGGGTCAGGGTTCGCCAACTTGCCCACGTGCAAACAACCCCGAGGTGGAGCAACCCGATGACCATTTGTGTAGTTGCGAGCGAGCAGTGGTTGCCGTACGCTCACACGGTGTTCATCATGAGTGATGATGCCTCCCTGGTCTATCGTAGGCTACATGGTAGGTCATCTGGCCCGAACATCTGAGGAGGGACTTCGACATCGAGCTCGGTCAGAGCACCCTCTAGAGCTTCCACGGAGTTCAGGCTAATAGGGATGCGTCGCCTACTAGGCCATCTCTCCTAACCACCTCCAAGGACAGCCATCTAGTCTCGTCTTCTAGAGCAGCTATCTAATGCAGCATGCCCTCCCGCTCTTCGTCGGCTGTGTACTGAGCCTAATCAGCTACCGCGCATGCATCGGAGATGACCTTCGCACCCTCTGTCTCCAGGAAGCGAATGTGTTCATCTTTTGCAACACCCACTATAAGGGCACCCTTGGCGCATTCCCAGCGGTAGCAGCTTCCACCTCCACAGTGACTAGACACTCTTGTAGACAACTCCGTTCTTGCTGCCTTGCCACTTGAACAGCTAAGGCAAGAGCGAGTGCCTGCACGCAAAGCTAGGCTTAGCAATCAAATAAAACACACCAATCAAAGTACTAACGTGTGTGTACCTTCATATCTATGGCCTCAAGGGCACTCTCTAGGAGCTTTGAACTGCACAAAGATAGCGCGTGCCGGTCCAAGGCCATGTCTATGCAGTCCACGATCCCTTGCAAACCACTTAGTGCCTCCGGACGGGGCATGAAGTCGGCCATAATGAGCCACCGGGACTCTGAAGAGATGGCATCGGGAGGGGCTGGTCCCGAAGACACGTCCGTGATGGCAGCGCTAATTGGCCGCAAGCGGCTCCATTGCTAGAGTCTTGTGCTTGGCCCAGAGAATGAGGTCCAGCTGACATCAGGGACAGTGTTAGGGAGCAGATCGGAGAAAGTCTCATGAAATTGCGAGAGGAAAATGAGTTGCTTGTACCTATAACACGGTTTGGGGAGGCCAGCCAAAGGCTATCGACATGCATGATTCCCATGGCTTGGCCAGCCGAAGCGTCATCGGCAACAGTAGCCTCAAAGCGTACTCCAGGGGTTGCGGTGTCAGTATCAGACTCGGGGTCCTCCGTGAATGCTGTCATCGCCAATCGAAACCCCACGCAAGCGGCTGCGGTAGGGGACACGTTCAGGCACGCTTTGTCGCCAACCTTTCGGACAAGCCTCGATGAGCAGGGCCACACCCGTGGTCACAACGGTGGGAGATTCTCAACCACATGTCGTCACTTCAGCCACGAATTGACCTCGTGCATGGGTGAGACGGGGCTACACCACCGGCCGCGTCGAGGGCATCGCTTCCTGCGCCAGCCTCGGGTCTACCAATTTCGCCAACCCTAGGACTCACAATGCGGCACCCTCCATGCCACCCATGGGATGGTCTTGTGCCGCCTCAAGATCTGAGTTGCTGTAGTCGACAAACTCCAACTCAGTCACTGCGGTGGATTCCTCGACCTCGCCCGCGGCGACTGTACTGTGAGGGGGATTGTGCATCGTGCCGCGAAGAGGGGCCTCGCCCATCTTCATCACGCCACTCTGTGACGGCTGCCTCACGGGCTCGATGCGCTGCAGTGGAATACCAAGGGCTTCGCACACCCAGTTCATGTGGTCGAGGTTAGCTGCTACTAAGGCCCATAGGCTGTTCTTCTTCGCGGTATATGGCCCCAGGAAGATAGCCGCCGTGCACTCTATGTCCTCTACGGTGAGTCTTGTAAAGGGTATAAAAGCACTATCAATAGTGTTCATAGGCAAGGGAGGTAGGCGTGGTCCTTAAGGCTCCCCTACTTGGATCGGTCGGCCTCGGCAGTGAGGCAACACTAGGCCGGATGTCGTTGTTGTAGGCGGGGCTGGACTACAAATGCCACAAACGCGTCAGCAGAGCCACACCATACATGCAGTACTCCTCCGCAAGGTCCCGCGAGCCACACCAAAGATTGAATCAGATCTACAATCGCTAGGCTCCGCCCTAGCACATTGGTGCCTGATCGATTAGCTCGTACTCCACCTTCATCGCCGACGAGCCTCGGCGGCCCGATGAGCCAATGTGGCTTGACGATGCACCTCGACTGCTATGACGAGAGCGAGGGTCATTTCCACGAGCCATTAGTCCCACGTAGAGGACCCGATGGCGCAGATTTGGCGAAATGGGGTGCGGGAAGCAAAAGCGACGCATGGCGAAGGGCAAGAACCGCTATGAGAGGCAAGACGATGAAGATTAGCAGAGACGTGTCTTTTCACCCAGGGCATTGTGCTTTAATGGTGCACGCCTTTTTCAGGCGACTTTTCGGAACTCACACCTAGGCATGGAGCGGTGCGCTAGAAGCCAGTTGAAAGGCAGATCGTGTCCCTTGTCACGCCAGGCGCGTTTAAACACAATCCCTAAGACCATAAGTATGCAGCCCACAAGATTGGATGCCACTCCTCTGCTAGGCCAAAGGGACGGAGGTGGCCAAAATGCCTACACCACATGGTTTTACCTTGTTCGAGATGAAGCCCTTTACCATGAGAGGCTTCTGTTGTGGGGATAGCCCCTGACCATATCCATTCAGCCTGTTGAGCTGAAAGGCTCAGTGGGGGACATAAAAAGACATGAATACCCTTGTAATAGTACCCTAGGGTGGGTGGTGTGATTGTAATAAGGCCTTATGGTCATTATAAATACCCCCTAGGGCGAGTAGGGAAGGGAGATTGATTCATTCCCATACTCTCTAGGTATGCCTCCTCCTTGTTGCACATATTGACATATTACGAAAGATAGGTTGATAATTACATTAGCAGGTTCTCTCTTGGATGGATTCATAATAATCCTTTTGAGGAGGTTAGTGGGCCACACAAGACATGCAAACAAACAGAAAAATACATCCATTGGTGAAAGGTCCACAATATTATGGACTAATATCTTTATTTTTTCTGAGAGGTTGTAGCATATTTTCTTTATTCTTGCCAACTGTAGGACATTTGTTATTATTTCTTTGTTATACAATAAATTCCTTTCTTTTGTATAACTCTTTCGGTAGATGTTCTTATTTGGTTTTATATTATTTTTTCTCAGGAAACAGGGGCCTCCAATTTGCTACACATACTTCCGTATTCTGCATGAGCCATACAAGTCCTTCTCTACTAGACTGCACGATTTGGCCACACGCAACATGTCCATGAAGGTTGGTGACCTTCCTGTCCTCCCGGAGCAGACTCATCCTCTTGAAGCACCATATAAGTGGATTCTGTTAGATCTTATTGGTTGGGATGATGATGAGACAACCTTGCTACTTCGAGTGGACAACCTATATCTGGTAGCCTTCACCAACATGACTGGACAGTGGCATGCGTTCAAGAATCGTGACCATCTGATTCCAGGTTCGATCCCACTGCCATATGCAAATGATTATCCGTCCCTCACTGGGAACCTTGGGCATAAAGAACTAGCGAATGTTCCTTTGGGCAAGACGTCTCTGTTAGAAGCTGTACGAAATTTGTCCAGGTATGATCCATCTACTAGTAATCAGGCCCACATGAAGCTATCTTTGCTAAAGATACTCCTAATGATTTGTGTATGAAATCTCTCTAGGTATGATCCATCTATCAGCAATCAGGAACACATGAGGCTATCATTACTAAAGATACTCCTGATGATCAATGAGGCTCAGAGATTCAGTCTGTTCAATAATACGGTAAGCATTGGATGGGAGAGTGAAAGCTTCATCCCATCTACCCGTACACAATTAGTCTTTAAGTGGAGAGATATTTCAATTTCTCTACTGTTTTGGGATAAGAACAAGATTTGGCCAGGGGTAGAGAGTACTACCAAAAAGAAAAGTGCAGATTTGGGCATTGATACCCCACAACGTTCACTTGATGCTTTGATTAAGGTGCTTAAGCCCCGGAACAAGTAAACAGCTTGTAAGGTGGCCCAACGAAAAACCACATAACTGGAGGAGCGTGTCTCAGCAAAAGATAAATCAAAACATTATTCTTTTTCCTTTCTAATTTACATTCTGAATTAATGTATAACTCGATTTAAGATGCCTATCATGAAAGCAACATGGTTTGGATGCCTCGATGGGTTCCTCCTTAATATGGACCTCGAAGCTCTCTTTGTATTTGTTCTACCATGGCTTTTTGAACACCAGTTCCAACCCTCGAATGAGTTTTTTCTCCGTGAAGAAGATGGACCGTAAACGTACTCAATCTTCCCCCATCCTTCGTCGGTACAAAGAGGCACACGATTATCACGGACAAAGTCTTAACTGATTTTTCTATCATTACTCCTGTAGAATGTGGGATGCCACTTCTTGCTCTTGCCCAGTGGATGAAGTGTGAGTCGCACTTCCATGATGAAAGTGTGCAACTGCACACTCCTTAGCAATGACCTGATGACATATAGATTTGTGCCGTTAAGATAGTACCAAGAATTGAAAACTGATGCTCAACTAAAGCCAATTTATGGTTTCAACTGTCAAGAAAGAAAAAAAATATATAGTATCTACTAGCATACGAAGATTTGTGGAAAGGAGCAGTGGCGGAGCTCCAGCAGAAATTAAGAGGGGGCTATGCTAATGAGTTGTCTATGAATTGTTTGTTACGACAGATAAGTAATTAAAACATGTATACATCATTAAGGAGTTTTCATGGAGAAGGGGGTCGGATCTACCCTGGCCTCCATGAAGCTCTGCCGGTGGAACGGAGAAGATACGAGTTAATACGATCCTTAAAAGAGTACGTACGCTTAATTTTCAATATTAAATTTCTCACGAGCATGGATTACTGTTCATATACAGTGTTCACGCACGTGAGCAGTACCTGCAGGCGAATTTGGGTGGTGGGGGTGTACACTCACCTCCCCACCAACCGAGGTAGGCTCGGTTTCTTTAATGTACTATTATAAAGACATAATTACATCAGCTTCAAACTCAAGATTTCGGAGAAAGCAAGTCATTGGCCACAAGAGGTATTAAGCATATGGCAATAGTTGAGATCTAAATACCGCCTCTTACCTTAGCAAGGATTGTGGTGTACTGAAAAAAAAACTCAACAAACTTACCAGATTAGGACGCACTAGTTTGACATTGGACTTCTTCACGATAGCCACAAATACAGTACTTTCAGGTTTAATTTTCCAGAGAAGCGTAATTGCTTTCTCCTTTTGTGCTGCAGATAGTTTACTTCTAATTGATAACACATAATCACGATCTGGAGGTGTCTGAAGATCATCCTACTCAAAAGAATCATACTCTGAACGACTGTCTTCTTCTGTATAGAATTTCATTGGTAAAAGAAATTATATGTAATTTAAAGTTTGACGCATAAGTGGAAGTAATAAGCAATATAATCTTCTTCCTTAGATGAAGAGGATGTTGCAGCCATCTTTGCATTATTTCTACGATGGCTTGAGCAAGGAGCAATGGGGTGCTGCTCTATGCTTTGGCAGGCATGAATAATCCCCTAACAAATCACAGCGTTCATGGTTATGAGATGTGAGGTGATAAGCAAAAATTACACTTCCGTTAGAATAGCAAAGCAACCCACCTCTAACCTCCCTTGAACCTCCACACCCACCTCTGCACGCCAGTGGCCACTCCGGTCCGGTGGCCACCCCTTCTCTGCACGCCGGTGACCACTCCGGTCCCAGCGGTCACCCCCCGCCCCTTCCTACCCTTCCCGCCGCCTCTTAACTTTCCTCATGCATCCGTCTAAGAAACCTTCTCTGTGCTCCATCGTCGTCCGGCTGGAGGAATTCTCGCCTCGCCCCACTGCCAGGGAGCTGCGCTGGCGAGGCATTACCCCGGCTTCCACAGCGGGCGTGAGCTCCCCACTCTCAGAACCTTGCCGCTCCTTTGCTCACGTCGTTCGACACCCATCCCCTCCAGCTAGCCCCCTCGCTGAGGGCAAGGGCAAACATGTCATGGATGAGGTGGGCCCAAGTCGTCCTCCTCATTGGCGGTTTGTTCAACATGGTCAGAACTCCAGGCACTCCCTCCCCTCGCCTTAGTAGCCCTTAGCAGAGAAGGCTCACCATGTTGTCCTTCTAATACGGGGTCGTCTGATCTTCTCGATGTAGGATGAATACTCACGAAAGTTTTGATGAATCGTAGTGATCCTCCAATACCAGTGCAAGGGACAAACACTCTTTAATCCGCCAAAACACACTCGTGTTGATTTCGCCGACCACCAAGCGAAGATCTATCGTGCACCCAATTCCCAGCGGAAAGGCTGAACGATCTTGATTGATGAAAATCACTCCAAATTTCCTATGGAACTTCGGCAGCAATGCTAAACTCGAACAAATTTTAGTAGATTGATTTTTCTCAAATGTGATCTCAATTTTACAAGGGTGGCGACTGTCTTTTAAAGAAATACAAGGGGTGGAGAGTCGGCCAAACACTTGGAGGCCGAATAGGACTCGATTACAAAGCCCTAGACCTACTATGACTTGGAATGAAAAAGTGACGTGACTTGTTTCACAGTTTTTGATCGACTCGTAGGGAATTTGGAGGTGAGGCCAGATTCATCTAAAAGTAGACTTCAAGAGCTTTCCATAGAGCACAAGAACACCTCAATCGGACTCCATTTGTAAAAATTATGGCCGTTTCAGTAGGTGCCTGTTGGGTTGTCTCGAACAGAATCCGAATTGAGTTCTGAGTTGAATCCGAGTTTTAATTTGGTTGTACATGTGGGAGATCCGAATTGGCCTTCAAAATCTTGTCCAAAACTTAGGCTTTAAGGCCTGTTCGGTTTGTGCAAAAGCGGACTGACTTTCGCACCGCTTCTGAGACCTAACTTTTAAGCGGAGTATTTTTAAAGCAGGGTCTACAAGTTAAGCGTAGTACACGTTAAAAGCTTAACATCTGTACTAGCCAAAATTGCAAATACGTGTCTGCTTTTTTACGTAATCATCTCAGTAAACAGCCAAAATTCAAAATTTCACCAAAAGCCATAAGCATGACCAAAAAAGAACAGGCCCTAAGTTCTTGGGCTTCTCCCCTGTTGATCTTCCACTGCATGGGCTTCTTTCCTCCTTAATCAGCTGCATGGGCTGCTTGGCTTTCTCCTTTTCATCCCAATGGGCTTTGAGCTTTTTGTTCTTGGTAGCAAATATGATTACCCTCCTTGTGCAGAACGGATACTCCTTTGGATCTCACTTCCACAGAACGGAAGAGACAAATTGCTGGGTTTGGAATCGCACCATGAGGAACGAAATACTGAAAATTCATTCCTACTTGGTTCACACCGAGAGAAACGAATTGTTGAATATCCTGTCATGGTTAGTTATGCAACATATATATGTGAAAATCACTCAATCTCACTATTTTCTCTCCCAAGTAAAGTTCTTACCTTTCCGAAGTGAATTAAAGCCAAAAGAAACTTACACTTGGTGGTGGCTATAATAACAAGTGATGATCAAGCGGATTTAAAAGTGACTCACAATTGCATGGAAAAAGATATTTTGTAGAGCTTGGTTAGGAAGTATTTATCCTACACGATCTGATTTCTCGATGTAGTAAAATTAAGTAATAATCCAATCTAGAAATTATTGCCTATGTGCTGATCCAATAGATATAAGTGAAGTGTATGAACACACATGCAAAGATCAATGTGACTTAATGCAAATAAAGGAATGAGCTAATTGAAAGCAATCTGAAAGGAAGAGATACAAATAGCTCATTTTGCACCAAGTACTAGGAGAGACGCTAGCCAATTGCAAGAATAAGAGTAGAAGGCACAAGATTGCTCAAGAATTTAAGTCACTCAAACTGAAATTATGAACTAGAACCACTCACCCAATCAGCCTTCTCTCTCTTCTTCTTTTTTTGGCTCACTTTTTTTTTGCTACCGTGCAACTGACCCAAATATGTTCAAATCATTGTTCTGAGTCTATTGAGGTATCTGAGTCACAAACTTTTTTGTGGAAGGTAGGGGTAAAAAGGTAATTAAACTTTGAATTTTTTTTTATCGGCCGGAGTGGGTGCTGTACAAGCCCAATCTTCAGCTATAAGTATTCAAGAGCAGCCATCAATGCAATATCAATGACTAATCTCAAGTATTCAAAGGATATAAGTGAAACTCGTATGTATGGTGTTCAAGGAAGCCAACGTGAATACTAACTCCTCTCTTGGATTTCGGATAGCACCTCCCTAGAGTTGGTTTCGGATGGCAACTTCCAAACGGATTCGGAAGTGGACAGATAGCCAAAACCGACTTGGATTCTAGGGTTGTCCTCGGATTGATCTGGGAGGAGTGGTAGACATGGACTCAACTTCAAGAGTAAATTGAATCTACTTTTTTTTGTTTTATGGGGACACAAGATCAAGTTACGCGAAGGAACACAAAGATCAGCACGTAAACAAAATTTCTAATGGATCAAGACTTAGTAAAACTCACGAAAATAGCAGATGCGAAACTAGGGTTTGGAATTTTTTTGTGTGTTTTCGGTTTATGGACTATAGGATAGTAAGTAATAAACCAAAATTTAAAGGAACAAGATCCTACCGAGTAAACCGCGCTCTGATACCAAGATGATACGGGGTCGCCTGATCTTCTCGACGTAGGATGGATACTCATGCAAGTCTTGATAAATCGTAGTGATCCTCCAATGCCAGTGCAAGGGACGAACACTCTTTAATCCGCCAAAACACACTCGTGTTGATTTCGCTAACTACCAAGCGAAGATCTATCATGCACCCAATTCCCAGCGGAAAGGCTGAACGATCTTGATTGAAGAAAATCACAACTAATTCCCTACGGAACTTCGGCAGTAATGCTAAGCTCGAACAAACTTTAGTAGATTAATTTTTCTCAAATGTGGTCTCAATTTTACAAGGGTGGTGGCTGTCTTTTAAAGAGATACAAGGGGTGGAGAGTCGGCCAAACACTTGGAGGCTGAATAGGACTCGATTACAAAGCCCTAGGCCTATTTTGACTCAGAATAAAAAAGTAATATGACTTGTTTTGAAGTTTCTGATCTACTCGTAGGGAATTTGGAGATGACGCTAGATCCATCTGAAAGTAGACTTAAAGAGCTTTCCATAGAGTATAAGAACACCTCAATTGGACTCTATTTGTAAAAGTTATGGCCGTTTTAGTAGGTGCTTGTTGGGCTGTCTCGAACCGAATCCGAATTGAGTTCTGAGTTGAATCCGAGTTTGAATTCGGTTGTACATGTGAGAGGTCCGAATTGGCCTTCAAAATCTTGTCCAAAACTTAGGCTTTAAGTTCTTGGGCTTCTCCCCTGTTGATCTTCCACTGCATGGGCTTCTTTCCTCCTTAATCAGCTGCATGGGCTACTTGGCTTTCTCCTTTCCATCCCAATGGGCTTTGAGCTTTTTGTTCTTGGTAGCAAATATGATTACCCTCCTTGTGCAGAACGGATACTCCTTTGGATCTCACTTCCACAGAACGGAAGAGACAAATTGTTGGGTTTGGAATCGCACCATGAGGAACGAAATACTGAAGATTCATTCCTATTTGGTTCACACCGAGAAAGCAATTGTTGAATATCCTGTCATGGTTAGTTATGCAACATATATATGTGGAAATCACTCAATCTCACTATTTTCTCTCCCAAGTAAAGTTCTTACCTTTCCGAAGTGAATTAAAGCCAAAAGAAACTTACACTTGGTGGTGGCTATAATAACAAGTGATGATCAAGCGGATTTAAAAGTGACTCACAATTGTATGGAAATGATATTTTGTGGAGCTTGGTTAGGAAGTATTTATCCTACACGATCTGATTTCTCGATGTAGTAAAATTAAGTAATAATCCAAGCTAGAAAGTATTGCCTATGTGCTGATCCAATAGATATAAGTGAAGTGTTGCGAATCCAAGGTCAAGGGCTGCAGCCTCAGGAGGACCCCCTGCAGATTCAAGCTCATGTGCAGCAAGCTCAGGAGGGTCCCCTGCGGATTCAAGCTCCGGAGGGAGCCCAGCGCAGGGTTACAACGTCATTTCCAGAGGCTCCTCGCTAGAGTTTGCCTCGGCGCAGCAGCGGAAGGCCTACGCGCGAAGGTCATACCACGTGGTAGCATACCGCAGCGCATCGCCGGACCGGGCGCGGTGAAGTCGACTTCACGCTCGGCGATGCCGGGCGCGAATTCCCCTCAAGATCCCCTGGTCATCCAAGTCGCCATCGCAGGATGCGACGTTAAGCGCGCCCTAGTCGATGGAGCAAGCTCCGCGAACATTTTGTTCACGGCGGCCTTCGACCAGATGGGAATCCCCCGAAGTCGCTTAGGCCCCTCTGAAATTCCACTACAGGGTTTCGGAGGCCAACCCCGAGGGCGGGCCGATATGCTGTGTAGGTGCGCTTGGTGGGGCGACAATGTAAGGAGCGAAGACGTCACCTTCGACATCGTCGATATCCAGTACCCTTACAATGCCATATTGGGGCGGCCAATCCTCAACACCTTCGGGGTAGTCCCACATCACGACTTCCTATGCATGAAGCTCCCGGGCCCGCGGGGCATCATCACCGCCCACGGCGATCAGGACATGGCCCGCCGCATAGAGCTCGGTACACGAGGGCCACATCACGAGGCTCAGCGGGACCCTTAGGCCAGCCAGGTCAGCGTAAGGGCACTCTGACTCTCGCGCGAATCACACCTGCAGTAGAGGCTCTCCGTGAGTATAAAATAAGACGTAGCGTCGAGGTCCGCCTCCGCACGCACTCTCCATGAGTATAAACTAAGACATGCGTCCGCGCGCGCACTCTCCGTGAGTATAAACTAAGACACGCGTCCGCACGTGCACTCTCCGTGAGTATAAACTAAGACACGCGTCCGCGCGCGCACTCTCTGTGAGTATAAACTAAGACACGTGTCCGCGCGCGCACTCTCCATGAGTATAAACTAAGACACGCGTCCGCGCGCGCACTCTCCGTGAGTATAAAATAAGACGTAGCGTCGAGGTCCGCCTCCGCACGCACTCTTCGTGAGTATAAACTAAGACACGCATCCGTGCGCGCACTCTCCGTGAGTATAAACTAAGACACATGTATGCGTGCACACTCTCTGTGAATATAAACTAAGACACGCGTCCACGCGCGCACTCTCCGTGAGTATAAAATAAGACGTAGCATCGAGGTTCGCCTCTGCACGCACTCTCCGTGAGTATAAACTAAGACACGCGTCCGCGTGCGCACTCTCCGTGAGTATAAACTAAAACACGCATTCGCGCGTGCACTCTCCGTGAGTATAAACTAAGGCATGCGTCCGCGCGCGTACTCTCCGTGAGTATGAAATAAGACGTAGCGTCGAGGTCCGCCTCCGCAAGCACTCTCCGTGAGTATAAACTAAGACACGCGTCCGCGCGCGCACTCTCCATGAGTATAAACTTAGACACGCGTCCTCGCACGCACTGTCGGGACCGGAGCAACAACTCCGAAACCCTCTGTGTTAATCGCACTATCCCAGGAAAAGCTAGTGCACACAGCGAAAACAAAGACAAATATTATGTGCAATGACAACTTTATTTAACTAATATGAGCCTGATGGCCAAAGTTTACATCAATGGTTTATAAACCAAATTTAAATATAAGTAGCGGAAGAAAAATTAAATGAAGTAGCAGCCCATCCAGCCTTCCCACAAGACGAATGACTGTAAGACGTGGCCTAGACGCAATCCTCACCGAAGTCGTTGAATGCTTCCTCTGAAAGAGTTAAATTGAGCAACATGAGTACAAAAAGTACTCCACAAGTTACACCAGGAGGTTTAACAGAGTTAATGCATGCATATGGAATATCAAAGGAAGGCATAATATGGTTAATTTGCATAAAAGGCAACATTTGAAGTAAATATCATAAAGTAAGTGCAAAAGCTGACTTTGATACAATATGTGAAATCAACATTGTAATCAAATAAATAACGTTAGTGCAGGTCCATCCCCTACACCAACCTATCCACGGGCATCCCACCCGGACCATCTTTTCTCAAAAACAAACTCGTATAGATTCCATCCATCCATACGGTTTTCAACACCTCTCATGGATTCCATCCATCCATAAGGTTTTCCAAATCACTCATGGATTCCATCCATCCGTAAGGTTTTCCAAATCACTCATGGATTCCATCCATCCGTAAGGTTTTCCAAATCACTCATGGATTCCATCCGTAAGGTTTTCATAAAACATTTTCAAAAACAAAGTCTAATCCGTGAAAAACTTCACTCAGCTTGCCCATGATCGTGGGCACGGCTATCCAGGATAGATTATACAATCTGTAGAGGTTGTACAGCTTTAACCACAAGACATGATTATCCCATATTGCCACGCGATTAACACACTTCCTTTGGTGTACGACGAGGAGATCATGATAAGTCCTTTACAATGCTAAGCCTTCAACTTGGCCAAGCCAACACTGAGGTTTCACCACAACTGAATCCTCAAGTTGGAACCCCCTCTTGAGCCGAGTGAGACTTCTTATGGCCTACGCCACGCTCACTTTCAACCTACAGCGAGACTCAGGTTGGGACCCGCAAATTAATCAACCAAGACTGTCCTATACCAGCCTTGTGCTAGTACGATAGGGCTTTGCAACATAGCTCACAGACCGGTTCTTAACTGACATAGGCACCAACCACATACCCCTTGTGCCTGGCAATCAACATTGTGTTACCAAACAACAATGCATGCCAGCAAGCACCCACCACTCTAACCATTTGCCTAAGTCTAAACCGAGTTTTTATACTTTATTTGGAAATAATTTCATAAACATTCTTGACTCAACCCATAATAGTTTCGCACTCTCCGTGAGTATAAACTAAGACACGCGTCCGCACGCGCACTCTCTGTGAGTATAAACAAAGACGCGCGGGGGACGCCTCCGCACGCACTCTACGGAGTATAAATAAGACGTAGCGTTGAGGCCCACCTTCGTACACGCTCTGCGGAGTATAAATAAGACGCGGATGTTGTCCCTGCGCACTCTACCGAGTATAAACAAGACGCGGATGTCTCCGCGCACGTGTGGGCGTTTCCCCTACACGTACTCTTCGGAGTATAAATAGATGTGGTTGATATTCCCACGCATTCTCCGAAGCACAAACCATACGTGGTTGGTTGTCTCCACGCAAGCCCCGCGAAATATGCGTATATGGCACGAGCGAGCCTCCGCGCGCCACGGGCGCAGATAAAGGCTGCAGAGGTGCCCCCTACGCTCTCCACGGGGCGTAGATAAGGCGCAGCAGAGGCTGGCCCGGGCGTGCACCATACAGAGCATAAATGCTCCAGCGTCTACCTCGACTAGGCGCCAGCTCCGCTGCCACCTCTTTGAAGGGTAGGCGATGGAGCGCTCGCATGTCTACTTCGACTAGGTGCCAGCTCCGCTGCCACCTCATCGAAGGGTAGGGCACGGAGCACTCACGTGTCCACTTCGACTAGGAGCCAGCTCCGCTGCCACATTTTCGAAGGGTAGGGGACGGAACGCTCGCGCGTCCACTTTAACTAGGTGCAAGCTGCGCTGCTACCTCTTTGAGCGATGAGGGGCGGGCGCTCGCGCGTCCACGCCGACTAAGCGCAAGCTTGCGCCACCTCTTGAGCGGTAGGGGCGGGCGCTCGCGCGTCCACCGACTAAGCGCAAGCTTGCGCCACCTCTTGACGGTAGGGGACGGAGCACTCGCGCGTCCACTTCGACTAGACGCCACCACGCCACATTTCGAAGGTAGGGGCGGGCGCTCACGCGTCCCGCCGACCAGCGCGGCTCCGTTGCCACCTCGCCGAAGGGTAGGGGCGGGCGCTCGCGCTTCTGCCGACCAGGCGCCGGCTCGCGCCACCTTTTGAAGGGTAGGGGACGGCGCTCGTGCGTCTGCCGACTAAGCGCCGGCTTAGCGCCACCTCTTGAAGGTAGGGATGGGCGCTCGCGCCACACTGACTAAGCGCCGGCTCGCGCCACCATTTCGAATGGTAGGGGTCGGGCGCTCGCTTCTACCGACCAGGCGCAGCTCGCGCCACCTTTTGAAGGGTAGGGGCGGGCGCTTGCGCGTCCGCCGACTAGACGCCACTTGCGCCACCTTTCGAAGGGTAGGGGCGGGCGCTCGCGCGTCCGCCGACTAAGCGCCGGCTCGTTGCCACCTCGCCGAAGGTAGGGGCGGGCGCTCGCGCTCTACCGACTAGGCGCCGGCTCCGTTGCCACCTTTTGAAGGGTAGGAGACGGAGCGCTCGTGTGTCTACTTCGACTAAGCGCCACTCAGCGCCACCTTTTGAAGGTAGGGGCGGGCGCTCGTCGCGTCCACCGACCAGGCGCCGGCTCGCGCCACCATTTCGAATGGTAGGGGTCGGAGCGCTCGTGCTTCTACTTCGACTAGGCGCCAGCTCCGTTGCCACCATTTCGAAGGGTAGGGGATGGAGCGTATGGACGTGTGCGCAATAAAGCCCTACGAGTCTGCCGAAAACAAGCACGGTTGTGAGAAGTGACAGATACACATATTTGAACCAAGACCCATTTCACGTTACTTGGACGGTGCTTACAAGGGGGCACGGGAAAAGCCAAACATACAAGCGTCCCCGAACGCTCACAGCCGCTATTCGGCCGGCTCCTCCTTGGCAGGCGTCCGCGCCGAAGCCTCGCCCAAAGAGACCCGGGCCGCCCAGAAATCTAATGACTCTTGACCCGTCGCCCGGTCGGAGGCAGCTGTCGGTCGAGATCTGAAATAAGCGACCGATTTCTATCAAGCGGTTGCCCTGAACACAGGAACACATTAGTCATGACATAGGGGCCAGTTCACACTTTATTCATCAAAAGAGGTGCATGCATTACAACGCACTCCAACACACGAAAACCCCGATGTCACACTTATGGGTCCGCGTCACGTCCCGAGGCGCCGGTACCACCTTCGTCGCGCCGTGGGACCTCGTCCAACCAGCGACCGAGGCTCCTCCTCGCCGTACATGGTCTGCCGCAGCTCCACCTTCGCCGCGGTCTCCCCGATGTACTCCCAAATCCGCTCGTGCAAAACACGAGTAGAGGGCGACAGCAGCGCGCGGCACCGACATCACCCCGTCCACGGCTAACATTTCGGTGGGGTCGACCGACTCCTCGATATGCTGACCCGGTGCCTCAGTAGTCACACGCCAGGCACGAGGTCATGTAGGAGCAGTGGTTGCCAAAAGATATCGCAGCATTGCGAGCGAGGTTGGTCGCATCCTCGATCCGCCGCAGCGTCCGTGACAACTCTTCGGGCCCGAAGGAACAAGGGGGCACTTCGGCGACAAGATATTCAAGGGTGCCCTCCAAAGCCAGCACGGCATCCCATGCGGCCACAAAGGCGTCGCCCAAGATTCGGTCTCGCTCTACAACAGACGCGGTGAGACAGCCTTTCTCCTTCTCCAACGCACTAATCTGCTGGAGCAGGCTGTCTCGTTCCTCCGCGATCGCCCGCCGCGCCGTAGCCACGAGCACCTCGGCGTATGAGATCACCTCCGCACGCTCCGCCTCCAAGCGTTGGATGTGTCCGTCCTTTGCGGAGTGCGCCTCCTCGGACGGGCGAAGGGCCTCTTCGGCAGCATGCAGACGATCCTATAACGTGCTCCGCTCGCGGGCGTGAGCCGCCCACAACGCCTGACTCAGGGCGAGGGTCTGTAAGACAAGGCGGTCAGTAAACTCCCACAGGACCACATGTCGTCAAGAGGTCAGGCACTCACCCTCATCTCCGAGGCCTCCAGCATGCCTCCAAGGAGCTTCGACCCGCACGACAGCAACGCCTGGTGATCTAGATCCGCGACCCCCTACCCCGCCCCCGACGCCTCCGATTCAGGGACCGTAGCCGTCGGGCCTGGGCAAGCAGCATCCACGGCAGTTTTAGGAGCGCTGGCCGTCCCGCCCAAAGGAACATCCCGGCGCCCTGAAGGTGGTCTGCTCTCAGGGAGGCGTGCTGTTATAACACAACACAGTGATTAGAGACCCACGAGCGCACCATGGCATTATGCAGGAAAGGCGAGCTCACCTGCGGCATCAGTCGGCAGACTCAGCTGCAATGTCCCCTCAGCTCGAGAGGGAATCAAGAGGATGTTGGCCTCCCTCGACGAAGCCAGCCCTCTGCATGGGGCAGCCCCCGAGCTGGGGCCTGACCCCTCACCCCGACAAATTCCTGGCCCCGGTCACCGTAGCCCGGGAGGAACCCCCCAAGACCTTAAGCTTGGGGGCCTCAGTGTAGGAGTCAGAGTCCCATAGGCTCCCGACCTTGGTCTCCACAGAGAACCCCCCTGGGGCGGGAAGGTGATCGTACGCATGGCTGCTTCACCTTAGGGGAACAAGGCGGGGACCCCGCCTCGGTAACCGCCGCTGGCGGGGGCTCCGCTCCAGCAACCTCCGTAGGTGGCGGCCCGACCTCAGCAAGCACCACGGGCGACGAGGCCTCTCCCTCCCGATCGTCCGCGATACGCTCATGGCCCCCGAAACCGCCCAGCGACCCCTCACCCTCGTCTCCCGCACCCGCTCCCAGGTCCTAATCGGCACGTTTCGCCGAATCGGATTCGGCGTCTACTGTACTTCTAGTTGCGCTGGCGCCTACCGCACCAAGAGCGACCGCGGAGGACCGAGCCTTACGACGAGGCGGTAGACCCTCCCCCGCGGCATCATCGTCTCGGCGGCGAGGCTAGCTCGGGGCCGGAGTGGCACGCTCCGGCACTTCAATACCTAGGACATCACACACACGGTTTATCCGACCCAGCCCCACCTCCGCAGTCACGGCTGCACGCATGTCATGCTCCCTAGCCGTATACGGCCCATGGAACACGTCCACCGCATGCTCCGCGTCCTCTAGAGAAGTCCCTATAGGTGGCAAGAGGCGAAGGTCAAAGGTAAGTCCAGTAGGCTCAAAGGGAAAAGCAAGATGCCGCCGAGACTTACGGGGTTCGGCAGGTCTCCGTAGCGAAGACACGGACGGGCGAACATTGTCACACCGAAGGCTCCCAGGCGCGATGTGCCATCCATCAGCAAATGGCGCTACGCCATACATGGCAAACTCCTCGGCAAGGTCATGCATGTCGAAGCGGGCGGTGACCCCTACGAGCCTCCGCGCCCTCCGCCTATCCTCGCCGTCAATCGTCGTGCCAGGCGTGGTATTGAACGCCACCGGCCGCCCCGAGCACTCGAGGCAACTACCACTCGCTACGTGGTGGTAGAACCACCGCTTCATCCAGTTCGACTCCCACTTCGCCCGGGTCGAGTTGGTAGGGAAGAGCTTCCCGCACGCTAACCATAGGGCAAAGTTGACGCTGCCAAAGTTGGAAAACATCCCGTCTTTTCGCTTCTTCGGCTGGCACCGTGCGTTGTGAAGAAATGCGAACAGCGACGCGCTGGGCCAGCACGCCTCTGCACGCAAGGCCCAGCTATACACGGCTAGGCGGGCTATCGCGTTCGGGGTCAACTGTGCCAGCTCAAGTCTGAAGGTTCGCAAGACGGCACCGACGATCATGGCGGCCGGGATGCGAAGTCCGGCGTCAAAATAAGCGACGAAGACAACCGCCTCCGACCCCTCGGGCCGCGGTTCCATCTCGTCGTTGGCTGGCAACCGCACCTCCCGACAGTCGGTCAGCTTCCCTTCGGGCAGCAGTGTGTGGATCGTCTCCTCCGTCGCAAGCGTCGGGCCTAAAACGCGGGAGCACGTACCTTCCATTCTCTCCGGTGCCACCCACCATTTGTCTCTCAGTGTCGAATCGCGTCCCTCGAGCGGGGACGACCGCCGGGAGATGGTGTTGTCGTCGACTTGCTGAGCATGTTCTTCGCCATTGCTCTCTGGGAACTAAACGACAACGGGGGCAACGTGACGGCAAAGAAGGCAAGAGAGCAGGGCAGAGGAAAATAGGGCAGAAGGCATGAGGAAGAGAACGGGTGTGGCACCGCAAGGGGGTATTTAAAACCCCTCACCTCCCGCACCGCCGGTAGATGTAACCGGCGGAAGGCGGACCGCTCGCCTCCCCACTCGTGCTCCGTTGGAAATGGACGCACGACCGCGATCGTGCAATGGCCTGACAGCGCACGACACGCAAATCACCTTCTGCCACGCGCCTGTGGCCTCAGGAATAAATACGAGCCGCATGACGTGGCGCACCCTCTGGTGCGTATCAGCATGATTATCGGGGCCATCAATGCAGCAACGGCGGGCCAGGGGCCAGCTAACCTCATCTGCAACTTCGGCAGGGTCTCCGCTCCCGCAAGGAGACTCCGACTCCGACGTCGGCCCCGCTACCCACGGAGGGCCACATCGCTACGCTGCCACAGGAACCGGTGGCAAGCCCGGAGATCACCTCGACTTCGATAGCTCCGGGGATCTAGCGCCTGCTTCGGCCTATATTTCGGGGGCCCAGTCGGGCCTCCGACTCACCTCCACACACTGGGAGCACCTTCGAACCCCGTTCCTGACATTCTAAATATCCTGCTTCACACGCTTAACGTCTCACAAATCATATCCAGGGAGTGCGATCCCGCGCAGATTTGGCATCCTCTTGTTAGGACTCCACTGGAGCTGGCCTCGATCGAAACTCCCAGCAACTCCAGAGACCACCCCGACTACGAAGTCCGTGCGACGACATAACAACCCCAACCGGTGGGGATCCAGCCGATGGCACTCCCCACAATCGAGAAGCGCGGCCACTAACCTACCACAAGTCTATAAGTGCCGACTTGTTCTCGTAAATAGGCCCCCTTCAGTTCAACAACATTCTTTGATAGTTAGCGTCAAGGGATGCGATCAAAGAACGCAGCTGAACCCAAGTGGGCCTACTTGTGAGAACAAGATCATCACATGCAGGAAGCACCAATCGCCAAAACTGCAGCCACCTACCTTCTCCCCATGACAGATCGCATCACAATGAAAGACGGTATAGGAAGATGGCAGCACACATATACCCGCTGCGCCCCCCATCGGGAAATGCAAGCAGCGAAGGAGCAACGGGCGGAAGCTGAACCACCGCGCATGGTCCAACTCCCGTAAGGTGGTGACAGCGCATGCCGCACACCAGGTGACGAGGAGGCGTTCCCGCGCAGCCACGAGCCACATGGCCGCACCTCGCCTTCAACCTAGCGTGGCGACCCCAGAGCACACAACTACCAAACCGCCCGACGACATCAGGATGCCCCTTGGCTCCGCATCCGTCGGCCCAATCAGCGCTCCACCAGGCCCAGCATAAGAAGGAAGGCCTCTACATCCCGCTCCGGTCCCAGACCCGCGGAGCGAAGCCAGAAGCTTCACTCGAAGCACAAGCCCCTCGCCCGGACATGTCTCCGGCCAGAGGTGCCTTCGGCGGAAGTTTCGACCCCAAGCAAAGACCTAGTCTTATTTGGTATCACAGGAGGTCACCGGCCGCAGGGACGGAGGGGACCAAGTGGCTCGGCAACATGGCTTCGGCCTGTGAAGTCCTTCACCATGAGAGGCTCCTGTTGTAGGAGTGACCCCCACCTAAACCCAGCCAGCCTGTTAGGAAGCTGTAAGGCCCAAAATGGACGCTCCCCATATAACTGTATATATATGGAATCCAGGCTAGAGAGAAATCCTAAAAGCATTGTTCACCTAACTCTCCACTACCATCTCTCTCTTTGTTTGGTCTGTAACCACAACATACACACATCTATATTAGGTTATATTAGGTAGCTAGCTAGCCATGTATTCATTACACAATAATATTAAGTAACAATATATTGAAGTAAAGTAAGAGTACTTACCCATTCTAAAATTGAGCAAAGTACCATTATCTTTTTAAATCTAGTTAGCTAGCTAGATCTAAACAAAAACCTAGCTATCATCTCTTTCAATTACAAGACATATAAGTTATTAGAAGCAATTGAGTACTAACATCTAATCACCAAGAAAGCGTATATAGATCTATAAGTGATATGTTTTCACCAAACTTCCCAAAGCCGGTCGCCTCGCTCCACCAATGCAGCACAATGAAGACAGATCTATGTCGAAACCACGCATGTCTGCTATTTAATAGCACAGATTAACCAGACGATTCCAACCACAAACCGTCTATGATACGACATTATAACAGATGATTCATAATAATAACCATCTCTGATAATTCACAGATGGTTATTTATACAAACCGTCTGTGGTGTCCATAATATCACAAACGGTTTGTTATAAGTACCGTCTGTGATGTCCACAATATCAGAGATGATTTTTTATACAAACCGTCTATGATGTCCACAACTTTCATAGATGGTTATTAACACAAACCGTCTATGATGTCTCAATTATCACAGACGGTTAGTGTAAATAACCGTGTATAAAAAATATCGCAAACAGTTGTTAGTATAAACCGTCTATAATAGTTTAAGCACAGACGGTTCTGTATGAACCATCTGTGATGTAGCCGTCCAGTATAACCTCTTTTGTAGTAGTGTATACTATATAAGGTGCATACCAAAGTTCAAGTGATTTAAAAAGTCTTGGTTTAAGAGTTTGTTTAATTTATGCTTTTGACCTAGTTTTGGTACAGTTGAGCTTCATGAACTACAAGATCATAATTTTCTTAAGTTTTTTTAAGATATTTGGTTGGGTAGGTTTTCAAGGTCATGATCTAACATTGATTAAAATTTCAAGTCTTTTGGACATATGAATCAAACGTTACATTGATTTTTGTATTTAAAATAGAGCTGTTCTTACTGTTTACTGAGCTGATTTTACTTGAAAGACCGAATATGGCAACAGAAGGTGATGAATGGTGCCTCAATACTTTTTCCTCCTACAATTCACCAATCCTTTACTCCAGTAGCTACAGAACTATGAAGCCCAGATTGGGTGGCCAAAACTCAAGCTAGAGAACAAGTATCCAAATGTTCTGAAATTTTTAGTACAGGCAGTACTACCGTTGTGGTACCTGTGGTACTACCATGATGCGGTACTACCGCTATGGTAACAGCAGTACTACCGCTCCCCGATGAACAGGGAGAAACAGCCTGAGTTCAAAAACGAAAATCAAAGGAACTTTTAATCCGTAGATCAAAATAACATAAAAATTGGTAGGGATCTACTCTAGGTATAGTGAACCTATTCCAACAAACAATCATGAAAAATATGGCCAAAGTTAAAACATTTTTTAGTTTGAAGAAAAAGTGTACCACACCCGAGTCAAAACCAAATATGATTAATACAACTTACTCGTGGGTGGATGATAACCACAAATGATCTAGATGTATTTTCACATGTTACAATAAAGTCAGATCACCAAAGAAACCCAACCAAAAAACCTCGGATCAAGAGTTGGATCATAGAGGCTAAAGTCAAGCAAAATCAGGATTTCTCATGAGTGTTGCTATCAAAGTGGCTAGATGGATGGAGATATATTCCTAAGGATTATCTTCATTTCTTACACGCCCTTAGCACAGTAATATCACAAGAAGGGAAAATAAGAGATCATAACCAACCAAAACGAAGGCAAATCAATCAAAACAAGTGAGATTCAAATAGATACACAAAAATTGATGTATTGCTTACTTAATAAGGTATGTTTTATAGTCACTCCACCTTGGAGGACAAAGAGCATTCAAACCCTAACCCTAGAGGAGAGAGCACAAGAGATGGGTTAGATAGATTACCATATGTCTCCATCTCAACCCCTTTTATAGGTGGTCAACCAACCACCTATTACTCTTAGTGGATAGTATCCACTTAGCACAGTGGAAGAAACTCGTTAACCCCCACATACAGGTTTTAATTCGCACATGTTACTTATATACGCTTTTCAAAGCGCATATGCCCATACCCGCTAAATCCTTAGCCTTGATCCGTCTCGATCAATCCAGCTCCACCTTGACCTAAACCATTCTCCCAAGCGCCACTCATGCCCCACGGTTTTTATCTAAGGTGGTTTTGAGAATTTCAGCCAAAACACCAAAATACCCCTTGTTGACCCAGTCTTCACCATCCTCTGCAAGCAATCGCCATGCTTGCCACGTGTAGGTGCATCACTAGCTTGTCATATACCGCTAAATCTCTCTCATCCCGGTTCCACTGAACCACGACTCACTTGGCCCATCCAAACTACATGGTTCTATCCCGACGTTCGAACTCGCATTCAATATTTCTCGTTTTTCTCGTGCCATGCTTGAACACACCATCTCACCCAGCATCCTAGATCGTTCTGGACCTCAACTCTTCCATGATCCTAGCATGTTTCTCGCTATTGACCACGGTTGACTCCATGTGACCCTGCACATTCAAAGACAGAAATCATTTCTAGACATAAGTTCTCATAACTTGACCAACATTAGCCGAAACATGCATCATGCAACCTTAATGTAAAGACTTAGGTCACCCTAACTCAATCCATGATTTAATTTCCCCAAACCTTGTTTTTATGGGAAGATCGCATAGTACCGCACCTACAATGTCGGTACTACCGCACCTTCGTAACTCGCACTAGACCTCTCTGGAAATAACGTACTGCCCACGCCCAGCGGTACTACCGCCTTACGGTATGACTGCTGCCACAACATCGGTACTACTGCTCTACGGTACTACTGCATAAACATCTGTGGTACTTCCGATTTTCTGATACTTCTAGAAAACCACTTAGCCGAATTGCTATTTTTGCAAAATCACTTAACCACTCCACGAAACTTGCAATGGTTTATCACAGCAATATTCTGAACATCTCACATAATCCTTCACTAGTATAGTTTAGTGAATTTTTGGAATTTTTGTTTCTTAATCTTTGTACTTTTCGTAGTTTTGGAGTAAAGAATTGACGAAAATTTAGAGAAAAATTTGAAGACATTATTCATCTCTCTCTGTTTTCATACAAGTCCTATGATAGGATTTATAATGTGGGGGGTTTTCTTGTTGTTTAAGTATCAAATACCAGTTTTCTACTTGAAAATCAAGTTTCATTGTCCGATCACTTTGAGAACCTTGCTGCCAAATAACTAAAAAATGCCACCCCTTCTCCTTTTGCTGCCACCGGCCACCGCCACCACTCCTCCCCACCACCGCATGCCTCCTTCCAGCTCACTAGCGTCGGTGTGCCCACAACTGCTAGCTTCTGCCTCCTGTAGCGATGGCCAACGCTGCCCATCTCTACCACCGGCACACCGCCACAGCCTCCCACCCTCCAGCGGTTCATGGTTGCTGAATCTGCAGCTCCCGGCCAAAACCAAACTCTCTAGTACTCACTTTCAACACCTACTCTCCTCCCAGTTGGGTGGTGAGGCAGCGACCATCGCCAAATTGCTATTGCGTGGTGAAATGTACACTTGGTGGCTCAGCACTACACCGTGGTACACTTTTGCCGGCAAAGGTTTATTATATCGGGAAAGACTTTTGCCAACAGCGATTGCCGTGGTTAATGTGTATCTGTTGGTAATTAAACCTTTGTTGACAGACGGTTTGTTGGTGAAGGCGTCTTTTGCGGCCGGCAGAAAATTGTGTCGGTAAAAGTGCGCCATGCATGGTTTAGTGGCGCTGAAACCCCACAAAAGCAAACCTTGATGACCTGCATCTTAGAACATCAAATTTTTTATCGGTTGCCTACGATAATGAGAAATAATATGTTGCTAGTACATTGGTACTGTCCACAGATCTGCTTCCGTCTTATACCTGTGCGTACTTGTCCACATGTAAATCCCTACCTGTTGATCGGAGAACAGGCGCACAACGAGACGCCAAAATTTGGCACAACGTGCTACGTACGGACACGAACGAATGGATTAATTTGTGCCATGTTTAGGGCCCAGCTGGGAGGAAACGAAGCAGAGGCAAACCCAAGCAATTATGGTCAGATCACAACAGCAAGTCAGCATCCTGATTAAGGCACAGAGCCAGTGCAGGAGTATCTGTTTAAGGGATTCAGTTTGGACTTGATCCATCTGTGGCTTACAAGAGGCAGCCTTTGAGCTAGCTAGTTAATTTCTAGGCTTGTAGCATATATAGCAACAGTAGGACACTGCACAGGACAGGCTCGTACGTACTAGAGCGAACGTCCGGCGTGCAGTTCCAAGCGCAAGGCGCCAAGCGAAGGCCCCGCCTCCTCCTCGCCTCGCATGCCGACCGGACCGGTCGGCGCTCGGCAGGCGACACGCAGCGCAGGAGGGCCCATGCCGCTGGAATACTTGTCTGTGGCAGGCGCCGCGCGATCGGGATGGCAAATTGGCGACTACCACCCTGCACGCATCGGAGTCGGCGCCGGTGCGCGGACATTGGCATGGCGTGGCGTGGCCCTCCCGAGTGGGGAGAGAGAGAGGGAGGGAGACGTCGGATGTGATTGGGCGCGTCAAAGGCTGCAGAATGCTGGAGGCGCTGCTGGTCGCGGTGGGGCATGCGATGCAAGAGACGGACGGAGGAGAAGTCTTGGTCGCGTTCGCGGGGGTTCACGGCATGGCATGGCAGTGACAGGAACACATCAGCTGAGCCTGACTCGGTGGGGCGCCATGCATGGCACAGGGCTACTACGTTTTAGACAGGCAGACGCCTATTTGCCGCCTCTCACATCCATCTCCTTACCTCTGCTCGTTTCCCTAGGTTCTCACATGCACCTTCTTTCCCTTCTTGCCCAGCAACCTTGTCCTAGGTGTTACAGTTCTACGTGTCCTCATGCAGCCTCCAAGAGTACGGTACCATGCAATGCATGCATGTGTATGTGTCACTGACGCTTGTTTAATTTTCTGGTGTCTTTTCCTTGTCACGCTAGCTAATGCAACAGTAAAGATATTGCTTAACTCGAGAGGGGGAACATAAGAGTACATTGGCTAGTGCATATACAAATAATAGCATGCATGGGGTCGCAAATCTGTCAGCTGTGGCTTGCGAGACCGAGAGATGCATAATGGCCTGGGTGAGATATGCATGTCTACTTACATAAAGACACGTCAGCAATATGCACATAGTAGATTGAAGCTACATACATATACGACGGTAAATGCTAAAGAGCACTTAAGTGTTTTTTGGGATTGATAGTATTTAGATTTTAGGACGTTAGATCTTTATCTAATGGATCCTTCATATCCTCTCCAAAAAATGAATCTAGATCGTCGGATCTCCATCTAACAGACCCAGACCACTCTAAAAATATAGAGTGTTTCAAATCTCAGCTGTTGGATCTCCCTCCAACGTTCAAAAAACATAAGTATTCTTAACTCTTAAAAACACTCTACTCGAGAAACACCAGCGTATATGATTCCTTACCCTGCCAAAGAAAGCTACTCCACATAGACAGGTGTGAGCAGAGAGGCAGGCAAGTTCCGTTCCTGCACCCTACGTACTCATCTCATCACTCGTCAGCCTTCTGTCACCTTCCGTACCATCACCTACAACACGTCTCCAGACTCCACACAGCCCATCCCTGCTCTCCCCAAGAACTGAAATAGAGAAGAATGTAAGCATCCAAGCGTGTATAAATACCATACTTGCACTTCCATCCCAAAACAGCAACTCAGACATCAACACACAGATACTAGCTAGCAGCTTCCCATTGCCACACAAGAACAAGAAGGCCATCAAGAGCGTACGCGAAGCCAAGGCCGAACCTGAAGACAGGTCATGGAAGCTCCCCTGCACCAGCAGCTGCCCCCCATGCCAGTATCGCTCATGCCTCCCAACTGCAAGCACGACGCAACGACGACGACGCTGATGGCCGCCGCTACGGCCGCGGGGGACGTGGCGTGCCTCCAGCCGCTGCCGGCGAGCGCCAACGCGCTCAGCGGCGGGCGGGAGCAGTGCCCGCGGTGCGCGTCGCACGACACCAAGTTCTGCTACTACAACAATTACAACACGTCGCAGCCGCGCCACTTCTGCCGCGCCTGCCGCCGCTACTGGACGCTCGGGGGATCCCTCCGCAACGTTCCCATCGGCGGGTCCACCCGCAAGCGCCCGCGCATGGCGCCGCCGGCAGTTCGCCGCCCGCCCGTCCACTTCGGCGCCCCGCCGTCCCAGCACCAGGGCCTCCTCGGCTCGCTGTTCGCGCTCGGCGCGGCGCCGATGCTGGAGGGGCGCGTCGGGTTCGACCTCGGCCTCGGGCTGCCGGCCGGACCGGGCCAGGTGGGGCACGCCGGCGCCGCGGGTGAGGTGGGCGGCCTGCACGGCCTCGGGCTCAGGGGCGGCCCTGCAGGGACGTCGGCGCCGCTGCTCTGGCCCACCGGGCTCCTGGAGAACGACAATATGGACACGTGGAAGTTAACCGGCGCCGGGGCGGGTGCAATTTGGCCGGAGTTCTCCGCTGCGGCAGCACAGGCGGGCGGCCTGCTTCATGGTGCGGCTCAGATGCTGTGACCTCCGAGAGGGTGGTATACGTACGTCGTCGTACCAGTGGTGTGTCTGCGTGTGTGTGTGTGTGTGTGTGTGTGCGTGTTTGTGTTAATGTGTGCAAGTACGTGCATGGCTCGTGTCATGTCGTGTCTTCGCTGCGTCTGCATGCAGTATTGGATGGAGATGGAGTACGTGCAAGAGGAGGCCGGTGTCGTCTGCAGTTTTGGTTAGAATCAATGGTCTTGTGTGTTACGACAAGGTGGTGTGTCGATCTAGATGTCTGTGTGTTGGGTTATATGCATGTCAATGTTTTCATGGTATAAATAATTTACAGCTTCTACAAATTGAGTTTCCCTTCGCTAAAACCGTGTGCTTTTACCATCGATCGATCCATCACCAGATCTTAAAGCCGTTCATACCATCATCGGGTCTGTGCTTGCTTTTTTACCATCACGCTTTAAACCCTCCGGTTGCGTCGAGATTCGTACTCCATACCCTAGAATCCAATTTCCCCAATCCCCGCTACCTCGTCGCGTCCCCTGCCCCTCGCCGCCACCGCCGCCCACCGACCCGCACCCCTCTCCTCGCCGTCGCCTTGTCATCCCCAAGTCCATGGTGATGGAGATGTGGGTTCTTGAGGACTACGACAAGCAGCAGAGTTGGTAGCTCAAGGAAGGATTGACATGGCTGCCTCTGCCGAGAGATCATTGCATTTACAAAAACTTTTGGGAGCCAAACGTGAGGATGTTGGTGAGCCTCCTCGGCGCAAGGCGGTCGTTTACAATGTTGTGCACAACGTGTGGACCGAGATTCATATGTGCTTGAATGGAGGGTCGATCATGTATGAGGAGAGCATCGTGCCGTATCAGATGAGCTTTGGCATGGTCTCACAGTTGCTACAAGAAACAGTTTTTGAGTACCGAGGGAAACGTAATCATCGCCTTCCTTTTTAAGTAGCAGAGCATGAACCTACCTGCTAATTATGGTTCTTCGATGACCTTTTTTTTCTCATCCTGTTGGAACTTGTGATGATTTGGGGTGAATATTGGAATCAAGGATCCTTTTTTGCTCACAGATTATCTACTTATGTTGTTCTGATCTTGGTGTTGAAGTGTCTGTAATAGTTTAGTCGTAGCTCTCCCTTGAACTGGTTTCCCCAGCCTGTTTTTTTTCCTTTTGACAGACTATAGGAGCTCCGTTATTTGCTTTCAACCAATCAGCATGCACGTAAAACTCGCGTCTCCATATCTGATACATACTAGGCTCTAAAAATTATCATTTATAATCAGTTACATTTTTTTCTTGAGAATACCAGCCCAAATCAACATATTATTCATAATAAGAAACTGTTACAGCAGGTTTTATACATATTACTACCCCAGTTTATAACAGTGGGTTTTACACGCTAGCTCAGTAAGATTATGAGCATCTACATTAGCACCACTACTCTGAAAACGAACACCTGCTGGAATTGCTGCTTTAGCCTCTTGATATCTTTGACTATCATTATATAGGGCCTGTTCAAGCAGAAGCCAATACGAACACTCTAGTTTTTGTAAGTCACTTCTATTAGTCACTACCATTCATCAGCCACTACTTTTCGTTATCACATATTGTAGTGTATTTCATATTTTATTATATCACAATTACGTAAGTCACATGGCGTCCGAATGTTGTAGTTTTTTTCATTGCACTGTCTTTCTTACATAATACACTACTATTCATCAATTACTACTATTTATCAACCGCTTCTATTAGCCACTACTATTCATCGGCCGCAGCCAAAAACTGTTGGCCTAGTTGATGTTTACGACCACGTTGAAGCTTCAATCTTAGTAGTCATAGCTCGTTTACGATCACGTTGTGGTTTACGACCACTCAGCTGATTACAACAACTCCTCTCTGCATATGGTCCTGCTCACTAGAAAGAACTTCCTAGTGTCGACTCGTTCCTCACTTTTGTTATCAGAACATAACAATCAAAAGTCGACAATGATACATGGATGATCTCTGAGTATTTATCCTACCCTCGTTTATGCCTTCGATTTGATTAACCTGGTCGAAGAAAGGTAACATCACTTAGTCAAAGTCTCTCCTCTCTACATGTGGTCCTGTCCACTAGAAGGAGCTTCCTAGCATTGACTTGTTTCTAACTTTTGCTGCTAGAACATAACAATCAAGTTAACAACGATGGTCGGATGAACTGCTCGGTTGTCTGCATACATTTCTCTGTACTATTTGCTTTGTTTATCCATATAAACGAAGTAAATAGTTGGGGGCTAGGATAGACTTATTAGTATAACTTCAATTCTTAGTCGTAACTTCAATTCTTACTAACTACTCAACGATATGGATTGCAGGGAAAGGGAAATGATTTTCATAAACTAAAGGTATGTTTTTACAAAGTTTCCTATTACAAACTACTCTGACGAAGGAGAGTGAAGTTGCATCTCCTCCATGACCTTTCGACCGGTTGGCTCTAGTTCTTCGATCAGACGAACTGCCTCTACTTCAGAGTAGTTGAAGTCGTGATCGATCGGATGAAGGTTGAGGTTTTGGTCGCATGCCTTGAGTTTTGCCAAGGCATAGCTTATAGCACCCTTAATCTCATCCCGAATTGAGTTAGCTTGGTTGGTCTTTAGAGTAGATAAGAGCTTCTTGAATGCTCCAACTTGTAGTCTAATCATACTTGCGTAAGCGGTTATGGTGTTCTTGGAGGGGTTCATCTTCTCCACACCAAACTCACCGAGTAGATTATTGAGAAGTACAACATTGTCTTGAAGGATGGTCTTTATCGACTTTGTTTCCTCTTGACTATGAATCGAGGCCTCTACAAGCTGCTTTATTTCGACCATAGCCTCTACAAACAGAGTAAGAATGGTCAGAAAAATACTTATCAAAAGACTAGTGAGAAGAACTGGTCGAAGGTAAAGCTTTTCTTACCTGCCAGTCGAGCATGAAGCTCATCAACTTCAACTTTGTGCTATTCTTTTAGCAGCTTTTTTCTCCGGTCTTTTTCTCTGCTAATACGAGCAAGTTCTCTTATCACTTTGGCTTTCTCTTCAACCTTAGTGCAGAGCTGACTTGTTTTGACCTCTTTACTATCAAAAGAAAAGAGTTAGAGGAAGACAAGAAAGATATCTGAATTAATAGTCTTAAGTTCAGGACTTACTGTTTATTTTCTCCTGAAATGTGTTGATTGCAGAGTTGGCTTTCAGAAGACTTATCTGTAAATTGATGTTTCCTTTCTTGAGCTTTTGCGTCTCGATCTTCTCATTGTTGAGCGCAGCAGCCAAAATCTTTACGTTGCTCTTAGACCTGCAAAGGCTAAAAGCAGACATGAAAAACTAGACAAATAGTTGAAATAGAGTTCAACTACACAACCCAGTGACTTACCATTCCTCTTCCTTCTTGGAGAGTTCAACGTTGTGTTGTTGTAGGAGAATGAGTTGTTTGTGGTACTCAGCCATAATTGCCATGTCTTCTAACGCTCTATAAACAAAAAAGGATAGTGAGAGACCAGAAAAGACAAAGTACGAATGCATAAGTACTCGATACTTACCTTCATGCTCTGACAAGCAAACTTTGTGAGTACCCACCTGGAATCTTTGAGTTGACCAACCTTATTCCACCACACCTTCTCAAGATGTTCATCATTGAAGATGTTCCCCTTGTCAAGAAGGTCTTTGGGGTGTGGGACTTGGCTGGGAGGTCGACCGGAAGAAGATCCCACTACAAAGGCAGGGTTCAAAAATGCAGAGAAGAAGTTAGGTTCTTCTTCTTTAGCCGTACTTTGTTGGAGACAAAGAGGATCCTCCTTGGTGTTTTCCTCCTTGACACGGCAGTTGGAAGGACTCCCAATTTTTTTACCAGGTATTTCTGCCCTGTTTTTAGCCACTTGTATTTTTTTTGCTACTACCACCTCCATGGTCATAGTTGTTGTAGCTTCGGCAGCAGTCTCTATTGCTGTAGTGGTTGTTTTCTCAACCACCATCTCCACCGCATCTTCGACTGCGGGCAGAGCCACAGGGGCTTCTTAGTAGAAGTATCCGTCCTCGTAGTCTCTGGTCGTATCTGAGGCTCCCAAGTACATCCACATAGAATGTGCTCGTCGCTTCAGGAGGCTAATATGACGAGTGATGAAGTCCTTCACCAAATGTCAGCCGATAAGTCACTTGTCCCTTAGCTCTTTGATGGCTGAGATGTAGGGGCTATCTGACTTAGGTATTTTGGGACCGAATTCCAAGAAGTGTTCTTCTTAGCAACCTTCCCCATGAAAGAAAAGCCATCTTCGCTGGTCATCTCCTAATAAAACCACCTCTTCTTCCAGCCCATCCATGAAGACGAGTGAACATCTGGATGCACTGCTCCTGGCAATTCCGGTTTATCGACTCATTTCGTAGTAATACCGAAAGAGTTTGAGATCCAGAGAAATCCCAAATAAGCTTCACACAGGTACACGAATACATTTAACATGGTAATCGAATTGGGAACCAAATTCACCAATTCGACCCCAAAGTGCTCAAGTATGACTATCAGAAAGGGGCGAACTAGAAGTTGAAGGTCACACTCACAGTACGCCTAAAACACCAAGATTTGTTCAATCTCCCCCGATTGCCAGTTTTGTCCAATAGCTTCGATCCATATCACAAATTTCCGAGGAGAAATCTTCCCAGCCTCCTTCAATGCCCTTAATTTTGTAGCATCCATCTCTGATATCGGCCAATTGGATGAGGACTTAGACATTTTTCCCAAGTGGTTGGTTTGGACTAGGAAGAAATTGGACGAAGAAGACGATTTGGTTGGTAGTGGAAAGTTCAAAGGGGATCAAGGCAGAAGGGGAAACTAAGAAACTCGAGGGTTCACTACTACAAAAAGGGTCATCACAGACGGTTCAGAACCATTATCACAGGTGGTTTTTCGAACCGTTTGAATTTATGGGTCAATGATAATCGGAGGTTATCACAGACGGTTTGTGAGCCGTCTGTAATAATCACAACTCAGACGGTTTGTAACTAGAACCATCTGTGAAGAACACTATCACATACGGCTCGAATCAAAAACCGTCTGTGATACTCACACATCATAGACGGTTCTAGCTACCAACCGTCTGTAATGGATGAGTATCACAGACAGTTGGTAGCTAGAACCGTCTGTGATATTTTTTTATCACAGATGGTTGGTAGATAGAACCGTTTGTGATGTGTTAGTATAACAGATGGTTTTTGGTTTTGAGCCGTCTGTGATAATCCTTCACAGATGGTTTATCACAAAATCATCAGTGATAGTTGATTCTATACCTAATTTTTTCTTTTTTTCAGCTAGTCTCAGAAAATGTTAACTATGCCATCTGAAAACAAAGCAAATACAGTGAGAAACACAGTACACATTCTGTTTTTTATTAAGATTAGAGCCTACCATTACAATATCCCAAAACAACGAGTAGGTTACCCATCTAGCTAACACAACACGAACAGAGAAAAAACAAAGACCTCTATGCCTAGGCCTTCTCGCCCCTGATGCAGTGCACGAGCTAGATGTCTTTGACGCCCACCATCGTCGGTGTTAATTGAGTGTCGCCTTGGTAGATAGTTGATTCTGCGGTGTCTTGCCTCCTGTAGACTTGTGCGTCGGCTGCTTCGTGCGGGCCATATGGTAAGGGTCAAGGAGGAGAAGAACAGCAAGGAGTCTGGGTTGGGTGATTATTTATAGGGAAGGGAGTGGTGGGAGTGCGAAAATTTTTAGCGAGGGACGGAGAGGTGGAGGTATGATCCGTGGGGTGAGGGTTGGTGAATTTCTATTGGCTAGGATTGGGTTGAGGAGGATCGATGGGCCCAGTAGTCAGATTATCACAAACGGTTCTACATACAAACCGTCTGGTAGTTAGAACGGTCTATGATGAATGAATATCACATACGGTTCTATATACCAACCGTCTGTGAATTAGAGCACAAAGTTTTATATACCGATGCAATATAAACAGCTAGTCTCAAAAGATAAAATAGCAAAGTTTTATATAGCTTTTATACACTCATTTGAAAGGTTTCGATGAGATCTACAACTTTTCAGTTGAAGCAAAATCCAAATTCCTAAGGGAAGACCAAAAAAAGGGCAAAAATAGAAACTAAAAACTTGTAACGCAAATTTAGAGCTAAAGATGGCCAATTTTGAGGATCTTAGAGGGTGGAAAGTGCAAACGAGTCATTGTTTTAGATCGGGCTTGTCGTTAGCTTTCCAACGAGTACAAGAACATCTAAAACGGACACCGTATGCAAAAGTTATGCCCGTTTTACTGAAAGTGTCTCAAAACTGAATCCTACTCGGACTCAGGTGGGAAATTATGAAATTTTGGGGGATTGCAAGGTGGGAAACATATCACAGACGGTTTTTAATATAAACCGTCTATGATAACATCATTATCACAGACGGTTTTTAATACAAACCGTTTGTGAAATATCACAGACGGTTCATGATAAGAACCGTCTGTGATGTCTGCCATAATCACAGACGATTCTTATTTAGAACTGTCTATGATACTTCACAGACGGTTTGTATTAAAAACGGTCTGTGATAGTGAAGTTATCATAGACGGTTTGTATTAAAACTCTTCTGTGAAAATACCACAGACGGTTATTCATATGAACCATCTGTGATACTTGCATCACAAACGGTTCTTAGGAACCGTCTGTGATGTAAGCGTCCAGTTTAGCCTCTTTTGTAGTAGTGGTTACCCGTCTTGGGAAATGAACAGTTATTACCTCCTCGGGAATTACTCTAGCAGAGAAATCGGTGGAAGTCGATTATAATTCTTTAATTCCTCTGTTTGAAGTCCACTTGTCTTCACAACTCAAGTGAAATTAGCTTATTGACCAAGATCAATTCTGGTCGAAGAGAATCGAAAAGGCTTTGCTTTCACCATATTTCGTCTACGATCTCTCTTTCTCAAGTAAATTACTTTTACTTGAAGTTGGGGAGCTAGATGACGAGGGTATAATAATACTCAAATTGTTCCATCATTATATTCTTTGAATATACCCCTTATTGATAAGAGAGAGGTTTCACAGGATGGTCAAGCTTTTCTACGACTATATAGTTGTTAGTTTTTCTATGACCACTCTTCATTCGTAAGCTTTTCTACGACCTTATAGTCGTAAGTTCTTTTATGACTACCTCGTTGTCGTAAGCCTTTTTACGACCATATGGTCGTAAGTTATCTTACGACCACCTCGTGGATATGGACCTTTGTAAGATCAATCTATCTCTAACTGGTTTGTCTACGACGACCTATTACACGATGGGTCCGTCTAACAAGGCGGTTAGAACATGCATTTATTCTTAATAACCGCATATGATCTCTCTTTGACAATAACCGCGGCATGGCGGACAGCACGTATCTCTGACAATAACTCCCGTCAGACAGTTATCACCCGAAGCGTTAATGCGTCTTTTGGCGCGGAACAACGGCCGCCGCTTCGCCAACTATATAAAGGTTGACGTCGGAGGGAAGAAGGGATAGAGGGGACCAGATCGAACACAGTTCAAGCTAGGTATATTGCAAGGTATTTCATATTACTCTCTTAGTTGTAATCAATTCTCGGAGCAATAACCATATAGGATGTAGAGTTTTATTCTCCCATGAGAAGGTTCGAACCTGTATAAAAATTTATGTGTCTCTTTTCTGCATGATTGTAGTTCAGGTTTTGAAGAGTTTCCTCTGATTTCAAAATATCATATATAAGATTGATATTAAAATACCATAAGTAAATTGATGGAGGCAGTAGAAAATGAACCAAGGTTAGGTGCGGGAGGATAAGAACGTGTGGTGGGTATGGTGGTGGAAAGAACGTGTGGCTTGAAGCCATCAGACGTCTTTCTATGTGCTGGTCGTCTAGTTGGTTTGATGGGGGAGGTTGGTCTCATCAGGAGCAATTAGATGCATAATTATCGGGGATGCGAGCGTAGGAATGAAAGCCTGTATCAGACGTCCTCACAGTATCGATTCCGTAAAGAAAAAACCTACACCGTTTTGGTAAAAAGGAAAGAGAGAAAACACCCTTGATCACTCGTGACGTCACTGACTGAGAACACAAAGAACGCCCACCCGGACAGGCAAACAAATTCACCTAAAACCCGTCCAGATTCATTGAATCCAACCTACCCAAAGCCCCCCTTTAAATCATCTCATCACCCACACCATTACGCCTAAGCAAGGTTAGGTGCACACAGCACTCGCCACCCCCCAGAAGCTTGATCTCGCCATGGGCGGCCTCTCCATGGACCAGGCCTTCGTGCAGGCCCCCGAGCACCGCCCCGAGGCGGTCGTCGCCGAGGCGGCCGGCATCCCGGTCGTCGACCTCTCGCCTCTCGCCGCCGGCGACAAGGCCGGTGTGGACGCGCTCGCGGCCGAGGTGGGCAGGGCGAGCCGGGACTGGGGCTTCTTCGTGGTGGTGCGCCACGGCGTGCCGGCGGAGACGGTGGCGCGGGCTGTGGAGGCGCAGAGGGCGTTCTTCGCGCTGCCGGCGGACCGGAAGGCTGCCGTGCGGAGGAGCGAGGCGTCGCCGCTGGGGTACTACGAGTCGGAGCACACCAAGAACGTCAGGGACTGGAAGGAGGTGTTCGACCTCGTCCCGCTTGAGCCGCCGCGGCTGGCTGCAGTGGCCGATGGCGAGCTCGTGATCGAGAACAAGTGGCCCGAGGACCTGTCGGGGTTCAGGTCATCATCTGCAAACGTTGCGATACGCATTAATTGTCGTGCGTGTCTTCTAATTGTAGGGTAGTGGTGTTGTTTCTTCCAATTTTAACAAATCACGTTTATTGAATTAATCTACGCATATTATTATGAATTTCCATTTGTTCTACCAAGCAAAACAAATAGATAGGGCTGTTGAATTTCTTGAGTGATAAAAAAATGATTTAGAATGAAACACTGTTTGGATGTATCATGATTTTCTGTCTGTTTTCAAATTATTCTTGTAGCATGTGTCGCACTAGGTAGAGATTACATACAGTCTTAAACAAAAGGATTCAACTTAGATGATAGGGTAAAAAAAATAGTAATCACTGAAATTTACGGCTAGGTAAGTGTTTCGAAATTGTTAAAAAGTAATTTATTAGATAATTTATAGTAAGAAAAACGCCAACATAAGATGCGAGGATATATATCAACCGAACAATCTTTCATATCTTTTGTGAACCTCAAAACCAGTAACTATATATTATAGGGGTTTCATATCATTAAAAAAATAAAATTGTGTTGATTTTTACTATAGTAGTATTACAAGTAAATTAGTACCAGCCGTTCTCAGATGTTAATCTCAACGCAAATTTGTGCAGAGAGGCACTGGAGGAGTACACCAAAGCGATAGAAGAGCTGGCCTGGAAGCTGCTGGAGCTGATCGCCCGGAGCCTGGACCTGAGGCCCGACCGGCTGCATGGCTTCTTCAAGGACCAGACCACGGCCTTCCGGCTGAACCACTACCCTTCCTGCCCGAGCCCCGACCTCGCCCTCGGCGTCGGCCGCCATAAGGACCCCGGCGCGCTGACCATTCTGTACCAGGACGACGTCGGCGGTCTCGACGTCCGGAGGCGATCCGACGGTGAGTGGGTGCGCGTCAGGCCTGTCCCCGACTCGTTCATCATCAATGTTGGTGACATCATCCAGGTACATACATGCATATAGCAGATTAATTATTTGAATCTGTTTCTTAAGAATTGTAAACGCTTGGCCTGACCACTTGAAATTGACCTTGCAATTGTACATGCATGTGTGTGGTGGCAGGTTTGGAGCAATGACAGGTACGAGAGCGCGGAGCACCGAGTGTCGGTGAACTCGGAGAAGGAGAGGTTCTCCATGCCCTACTTCTTCAACCCGGCCAGCTACACCGTCGTCGAGCCGTTGGAGGAGGTGGTGAGCGGCGAGAGCCCGGCCAGGTACAACGCCTACAGCTGGCGCGATTTCATCAGCGCTAGGAGGGACGGTAACTTCAGGAAGCTCGACGTCGACAACATCCAGATCGCGCATTTCAGGAAGGACCTCGCCGTCTAGAATAAGAACGCGCTGATCGAGGCGCCCTCGACCGGACATCATCTTGCCATCTTCAGGGACCATGTCGCCGCCGTTTGTGATATAAATAAAGCGGGTGTTATTATGTGACAATATGAATTGACTATATGTCTATATATACCAGCTTATCCACCAGTGTTGGAGAGGTGACACCGGGGTTTACAGAATGTTTTTAGGAGAAAAAATTGCTCGATGGCTGGTTCTTGTTCTTCACTGGCTGTCGCCAGCAGGGTTAAACAATTCGTCCTAAACTGAACGAAATTTCGGTAATTTCGTTTATATCGTTACCCAACGAAAGCAAGAATATTCGGTCAAATTTTGGTCGAATTTATATTTATTTGAAAATTATCCAAAATTTGTCTAAATTTGGTTAAATTTTGTCAAAATTCAAATGAAGTTTGAAAGTTTCGTCCAAAATTGTGAATGAAATTCCGAAATTTCCTTCCATTTGGCAGCATCGCTGGCTGCCGATTTTTCTCAACAGCGAAAGATTTTTTCCCTGGTCGCTAGTAATAGTTCGAAAACCACAAAAATGATTAGAGTTAATGACGATGAGCAAGTGCGGTACATAACTGAGAATGAAGTTTCATCACAATGGATAGAAAATATCATATTACACTAACACATCGAGTCAATATCGTGGGACTAGTCCTGCTCCGCCTCTGCGCTTGGCTGAGGTCCGACTCGGTTGGCACCGTGCTTCCATCACCGTGTGCCTAACACCAAGTTAAGGGCCTGTTCTTTTCCTCCGAACCTGACGGTCTTTGGTTTTTGCTACAGTACCTAACTTTTAAACAGAGTATTTTCTCAAGACGGGGTCTACAAGTTAAACAATGTACACATTAAAAGCCCAACATCTGTACCATCCAAAATCACAAGTGAGTATTTCTCTCTCCGTAATTTGTACCGTAAACAGCCAAAATTTAAAAATTTCAACCAAAAGCCATAAGCCGCTGCCATTGCCAAACATGCCCTAAGCAACCGTTGGCACTTATTTACATGGGCACGTGTCAATTCCATACCCACCAATGAATCGGCCTGGAGGGAGACACCTTGTATAATGTGGGGATCAAGTTAGGAGGTGTTTGGTTTGAAGCTTATCCTTGCTATGGCTAACCTTAGACATGCTATACTTTCTTACAGGGCCGTGCCGTGAAATTTGAAGGCCCTGTACAAAGCTCTAAGTGAGGCCTAAACCAAAGTACCAAATATAGCCAAAATAATATATGTATTGCAGAGCAAATGCGATATATCAAGAATAATACCTTTTGAACTCTTGGTTTGCATAATCTTTACTTGAATAACATCGTTCTCTTAGTGTTCTTTGAAATAAAATCTTCAATAATATGCTCATAATTAATCTTCTCCAGCAATCCACTCTCAAGTGCTATCGTAGCCAAACTATTAAGTCTTTCTTGTGTCATTGTAGAACATAAGTATGACTTCAATAGCTTCAACTTAGAAAAGCAGCTCCGATGCAATGATCACAGAATGGTCAATAAAATTCTATATGCAATAGTTGCATTGAGAAAACAATCATGCCGCTTTAGAAACTTAAGAATTTCAAGAGGACCCATATTTTCTTTTGGAATGAAATCTTGAAGAAATCTCAACTCTGTATATAGTTCATTGGCATCAATATCAGATTTTCCATCTCTTTTAAGGGCTGCTTCAAGATTGTCACAAGAAGATTTCAAGCTCTTATTATCCAATGACCGCAATGAGTCAGAAGTAAATAAGAAACCAAAATTCTTTTGGTAATCCTGATATTGCTCAAATCTCCTTGTAAGCGAGGAAATAGCTTGATCAACAATAGGTATAAAATAGTTGATTCTAAATGATTCCTCTGCAGATTGTGTGACAACATTTGTGTCATCTGGGTTCTCATCAAATTGTCTCTTTCTTTTAATTTCTCGCTTTTTACGATATGTTGTGTTGATATCCACTCAAGTGCGATTCCTTTGGTCGCCTCAATGCTTCTAAGAAACCGTTTCTCTATACCCTTTGAAGAAAGAAATTAGCCCTTGCACTTTCTCAATAGCAACATCAATAAGCATATCCTTTGCTTGCAAGTGTTTGCTTACTAAATTAACGACATATAGTACCTCATACCAAATGACTATTGCCACTATAAATTCATATTCTCCAAGTTCATTATTTGCCAAACCTTTAGCTTCACTGCTTGTTTTTACATCATTATCAATATCGATACGAAATTAAAAGAAAGAAAAAATAAGTTAAATTTTGAGGACAACCAGAGGAAATGTATCGTTATTAATATGTCAATGTCAAATACCTGAAGTAGAGCCTCTCGAATGTCAGCGCATTGAAATCTGATAGCTTTAACACTTTCAACACGACTCTCCCATCGTGTAGCTGACACTGACTTGAGAGTCAATCCCGTTATGTTATCTTTCAGAATCTGCCATTTCTTAGTGGAATTAGCAAAAGTTGTATAGATGCGTTGAATGATTCCAAAGAAGTCTTTAGCTTTACCACAAGTCTTGGCCATATCACAAAGTGTTAAATTAAGGCTATGGCAACCACAAGCAGAATAGAAAGCTCTAGGATTTACATCCAAAAGTCTCTTTTGCACCCCTTGATGTTTTCCTTTCATATTTGACCCATTATCATAACCTTGTCCTCTCACATCATTTATATCAAGATCAAGACCCTTTCTCATGCTCTTTAAGCCTACTACCAAGATGTATCCAATCATTATACCCCTCATTTGCCAATTGACCCTTTCTATGCCCTTTTGTAAATAATTTACAACTGAAGCAAAATACACTATCGAGTTCCTTAGAATAGACAAGCCAATCTCTATCGCAATGCTCTCCATTTGATAGAATTCTAGTATAGAATAGTGCAGAAAACCTTCTAGAATATCTATCCTTGGGACCTTTCTGAATTGATAAGTCTCTTGTAGGGCCCTTTTGTGCTAAAATGTCGATCTGTTTAGGATTAAGTGAATCCCAATATCTTGGATCAAATATATCAGGCTGAAAAGAATCACCAACATTCTCACTATTATCACCATCATTATCAGTTTCAACATTTGTGTTATTAATAAGAACTTCCTGAACTTCAACATTATTTTCTGTCCCTGTCTGACCATCTCTAGGATCATTTTCAATATTACTATCAAGTGTAGGAGCTTGATCAAGTGCCTGATTACCGGAAGACACTTGTGATTCTTTTATAATAAATCTATCCATTGCTCCTTTCTGACATTGAGTTAACTCCTCAATTCTTTGTTTCTTCTTACGTTTTTGGGAACCGGATTCATATTTTCTAAATCGATTTGCAGAAGACATGGCTTCAAAAGATGAAAAGAACACAATTAAAATTATACAAACAGTTCTAAACTTTCAATCTTTCATACGAAGGATTTAATTAGTACAATACAATTAGAATTGAAAAAAAAAACGAATACCCGAGTACGCAAACCGGCCCCTGCTGGGGTCCTTCTCGGCGTCGACGCCTCGACGGCGTGCAGCAACGTCACCGCCCACCGGCGTCCTCACTGAAGAAAAGGAAATGGGAGAACCGGAGAAGAACAAATAAGTAATACATGAGCGTTTTTACTTGAAGCAGCCATCGTCAAGCATGCCATGCTAAAAACAAGAAGAGCGTACAGCTAATGCATGCGCAACCCAGTAGTACCCTTCTCATTCAGCTTCCTTTCTCCTCGATCGGAGCCCAGATTGACCAAGACAAAGAGGTCAAAAATGCGGAGGAGAAAAGTAGAATCAGAACTCAGAAGCTTACGGCAGCGGCGCCAATGTCGATCTCGATTGCAAGTTGATCTCCCACGTTGCCTTGCTGCACCAGCACGACGCCTTCGCCCAATCGCCAGTCGCCTGCTTCGACTTCGCCGCGAGCCCGCGAGGTACGTAGGAATACGAAGCGGATTAGCGGAACTGCGGTGCGGAGTGCGGAAGCGGCGCCACGCCACGCGACTGACGCGAGTCAGAATACGAAGCGACTACGCGTACGCGAGAATACGAAGCGGCGCCAAACGGCAGTACATGCACGCGAAAATTTTGAGGCCCTCCAAATCGGGAGGCCCTGTACGCATGCACCGGTGGCACGCCCATGAGCCCGGGCCTGCTTTCTTAGTAGGGTGTTTGATTCAACGCTACAGTGTATCTTGCCACGCTTTATTAACTACATGGCGTACATGTTATATACTCAACTTCTTGAATAACTTTGCCACAATTATGTCCATTTTTGTTGCCACAAAAAGTGTGGCAAGCCACACTTGAAACTTAGCTTTGGAAAAGTTGGTTGTGAACCAAACATGTCCCTATCGTAGGTTTTACTTTTGATTGCAATATTTAAGGGATGTTATCTTTCAAACATAGTGTCAGATTTGTATTCCGTTTAAACTATCACACTCTGTACAACAAATCTCACCAGAGTAATAAAATATTGCATATGATACAACAAACATGCACTACTACAGAAAAGGTCATCACAGACGGTTCAAAAACGTCATCACAGACGGTTTTGTGAACCGTCTGAATTTATAGGTCAGTAATGATACGAGGTCATTACAGACGGATATCGAACCGTCTGTGGTGCAAATATCTAAAAACCGTCTGTGATAGCTGATAATCACAGACGGTTTTTAACTAAAAACCGTCTGTGATATATCATATATCACAGACGGTCTTTCGTTAAAACCCGTCTGTGATAACTATAAATCACAGACGGTTTTTAGTTAAAACCCGTTTGTGATATTCTTTTGTACTCCTAAATCTATTCCTGTTTATTGGCTAGCCTCAGGAAATGCTAGCCATGCCCTCTGAAACAAGCAGATGAATAAGTAGATGTATACATACAATTCACATCTCAATTCATTTGATAAACATAAAACATCCAATTCACATCACATTTCATTTCACAAACATAAGGCATCCATTTTGCAAATCAATTAATTGAAATGAAATAATATATCCATTAACAAATTTATAATTACAAAAGATGTACATTGCATTTGTACTTAGATGGTAACATTGTATTTTTTATTGCTCTATCACTCCGGAATCGAGGTTTCGCGAGACCTCGATTCCGGAGTGATAAGAGCAATAAAAAATCATGGTGCGCAATGGAACTCTCCTTGTGACTTTATGACTGTAGCCACTAAAAAGTACACCAACTCTCCTCGAATTCTTGAAAGGTCAGGCTGTTTCAATGCAGTTAATGGGATGGACGCAGCCTGTCGATAGGAATATCAATGTACGTATATATGTAACGTGATAAGTATGAAGTAATTATGGGAAGATTGACAAACCTTGGAATTGGTGATCCTCGAGGAATCGAGGAGTAGTTCCATATGGTGGCAAACATAGAAGCCACATGTGTTGCTCGACGGCTGCTGGTGGCACTGCAAAAAATGGAATGTGTTAATTCAAGAGGCATTACTACCAACTGTTGCATAGGATTAATTAATGTGTAATAGCGAATACCTTAAAATCTCGAGCATGTGTCAGGCCTTTGGCCCCTTGCGCTGAGGCACCTCCCATTGCAACGTACATCGCGAACGCCCTATGTGATTCAAAAAAGTTAACCTTAGCCATTCGGAAGGAAAGAACGAGTACAGTATAGGTATGTATGGAGAAAATGTACTTACTTATCGATTACTTGGCTGACAATTGTGAAGTCCATTTTATTCTTACTAAGGGAATCAAGGTAATATACATTGTTCCATTTTGGTACAATTACTATTAAAATCCAATGATAGTTCTGATTGTAGGGCATAAGTATATATTTCTTATTGCGTTGAGCCAGCAGTCCTGCTGCAATGTACCTCTCGATGACGAACGTATCCTCGTCGATGGTATACTTGGCGACCAAGTGTGGGTCCAAGAAACCAACCGATGATGATTTGGATGTTCTAGCTTTAGTCAGCATGTGTCTATACATATACAGACGAAAGCAACAAATTATATATTACATTTATCGGTATGACATGAACGGAGACTGTGATTGTACACACTTACAGCGTCCAGCATCGAATGAGTGACACGTCGAGAGCGTTGAGCGTGAAAAGATCGAATAATTCCTCAAAGGCGACCACAAAGACACACTCTTGAAGACTGTGATGTAAATGATCCGACGCGAATTTGACAGTGATATCTGAGCTCCGTTCTCCCTCTAGCTTATTGGACTGTTCCATGTACCACTTGTGCAATTGCTGGCAACTAATTGTTAGGGGTTGGAGGCCCTTTTTCTCGAGCAACGACTCGCCAAGCACATTACAAAATAAATCAAATAGCAAACTATGCTACTGCAGTAAACAAGATCTCTATTCACAACACACTTTTTACAACTTCGATCAATTGAAATCAATGTAAACAAGATGTTATGTTGGCTTCATTTGAACAATGGACACACTCAAGGCACATTATCTGGCAATCCCTGATTAAACAAGATCTACAAGCATTTGTAAACAAGATCTACAAGCATTTGTAAACAAGATCTACAAGCATTTGTAAGCCGAATGTCGTGGTCATGCACCGTGGTGCCTAGGATTACCTCGGGGGTACGGCGGCGGCGACGGACCCGAGGGAGGAGGACGGCGGCGGCAGCGGCGGCGGGCCCGAGGAGGAGGAGGACGACGGCCTCGGGGGACGGCGGTCGGCTCGAGGGATCGACGGAGGTGACCGGTGACGGGCTCGAGGGACGGCGGCGGCAACGGGCTCGATCGGGATCTAGCTAGAGCGACTAAGTGTTGGTTTGCTAATAACTGTAGTACACGCAAAACCCTAGCGGGGGTTATATACAAAGGATTATTACAGACGGTTCTATTTAAGAACCGTCTGTGATATCGATATCACAGACGGTTCTAAGTTAAGAACCGTCTGTGATAATAAATATCACAGACGATTATATTTTTAGAACTGTCTATGATAGTATAACTATCACAGACGGTTCTAAACTGAGAACCATCTGTGATAAGCCCTTTCCCCCGCTGTAGTTATTAATACAAACACCAACCAGCATTCATATACATCACCTACCAGCATTCATACACATTTTCTCATATAAACACCAACCAACATTCAAAATTCATCTACTTGCTTAATTCTTTACACATTTTCTCATTCTCATATACATCACATCACATTATTTACATAAATACCAATTCACATATACATCACATACATGCATTGTTATATACATAAATGCAAATGCCCACATATATGTCGTACATTCTCATTCCACTTGCTTATTTCCTTTAAAAATTAGTCCTTCATGATGATCAATGCGTACGTAACTAGTTTCATCACGTTGTTCATCGTCGACCCTTATGCCATTTCCAAAATGAGGTAACTCATCAAATTGATTGTATTCTTCCTCGTCCACTACATTCTCTACTCCGACAATTCTCATTTTTCAATGAAGAACTATATGGCGTTTCTTATTTGCCGGGTCGGTTACATAGAAAACTTGAACAACTTGGTTGGCGAGTACGAATGGTTCGTCTTTGTACCCGACACGTTGGAGGTCCACGGTAGTGACACCATACTTGTCAACCTTCACCTGTGGGAGATGCACCCAACGGCAGCGAAATAAGGAGATCTTGAAAACCACGTAGTCGAGCTCCCAAATCTCTTCTATGAAACCATAGTATGAGTTTCTCGACCCATCGGTACTGAACGCATCTATGCGGACACCGCTGTTCTGGTTAGTGCTCTTTACATGCTGAGACTGTGTATAGAATGTGTACCCATTTGTGTCATATCCTTGCCATGTCACAACTGTAAATATTGGCCCTTTTGCCAACCATGTCAGCATCTCACTTGGCGAGCTCCTAGCGATTTGCTCCTTCAACCATTGGTTGAACCGACTGTTGTGTTGCCTCATGATCCAAACATCCGGCCGCTCCGGATTCTGTTGCCGAAACACATCCTTGTGCTGGTCAACATAAGGCGCCACTTCAGTCATGTGTTGCAAGACCGTGAAATGGGCTTGAGTATATGTGTCTATATCTGGAGTGATTGCTTTCCTTCCGATAGTTTCGATACCCTTCAGCCTCCCCTCATGCCGAGATTGAGGCACACATATCGGTTGAATCTGAGCCATATAATCGACACAAAACTCAATGAAATGTTCGCTTGCATAACCTTCGACGATGCTGCCCTCCGGTCGAGATCGATTCCATACGTACGACTTGAGAATTCCCATGAATCTCTCAAATGGGTACATGCTACGTAGGAATACGGGCCCGCACATTTTTATCTCCCACACAACGTGAACAATGAGATGGGCCATCATATCGAAAAATGAAGGAGGGAAATATATTTTAAGATGACATAGAGTCATCACCACCTCGTCCTACAGAGCATCTAGTTCTTCGGGATCGTTGACCTTCTGAGCAATTGTGATAATTAGCTTATCACATACGGTTTTTTATTAAAAACCGTCTGTGATAATTCCAGATTATCACAGACGGTTTTTAACACAAACCGTCGGTGATACTAAATTATCACAGACGATTCATCGGTAAGAACCGTCTGTGATACTCATTTTCTCCGACGCCACCAACACAGACGGTGTCCAAATTAAAATTAGTGTCGATCACAGACGGTTTTGTCAAACCGTCTGTGATTGGCCATCTAGTATTCGGCTTTCTGTAGTAGTGATCGTAGTCTTAATCTAGCAAAATTTGGTATGTCGCAGACTGCACTTGTGAACTACTACAAAAAAGCTATACTGGACGGCTACATCACAGACAGTTCATATGGAACCGTCTGTGTTTAAATTATCACAGACGGTTTATATTAACAACCATCTGTGATATTTTCACAGACGGTTATTAACATGAACCATCTGTGATAATTGAGACATCATAAACAGTTCATGTTAATAACCGTCTGTGAACTTTCACATACGGTTGTTAGTATAAACAGTCTATGATAACAAAGACATCACAGATGGTTTGTGTTAATAACCGTCTGTGAAAGTTGCAGATATCACAGACGGTTCGTATGAAAAACCGTCTATGATATTTTGGACATCATAGACGGTTCTTATAACTAATTGTCTGTGATATTTGGGATATCACACACAGTTTGTATGAATAACTGTCTGTGAATTATCACAGACGGTTATTAATACGAACCGTCTGTGATAATGTTTCACAGACTGTTTGTAGTTGGAACCGTCTGGATAATCTGCGCTATTAAATAGCAGGCATACGTAGTCTCGACATAGATCTGTCTTCATTGCGCTACATCGGTGGAGAGAGGGGGCCGACTTTAGGGAGTTTGGTGAAAACATATCGCTTGAAGATCTATATACGTCTTCTAGCTTGGTGATTAGAGGTTAGTACTCAATTACTTCTAATAACTTATATGCCTTGTAATTGAACAAGATGATAGCTAGATTTTTATCACATGTCAACAAATCTTGACTTACATGTGGGTCATTGCTTCTTAATATTTATTATATTTATTTCATGAGTTTTGAGTACAAAAATTCATCAAACAAACAAAAGAGAGGGACACGTGCCCCCTTATCTTTAGTGCCCCATTATTCTTGGGCTTATTTCCGATGTTTAGGGTTTAGGCATATTTCTTCAGAACAATGAATTTAGGAAATTAAAGAAGATTTGGTGTATATTTCATTGGCTTAAAACTGATTTCACAGGCTGCAAGTGAAGGGCAAAGGCTAGATGACGTTGTTGAAGATTACCTGGATCAAGTAACCAGGAAGTCATTTTTGATCTCATAAGAGCCAAAATGCATGAAGGATGATCCGGTGGTGTTTGGAGAAACTTGCAGCATACATGACTTAATTGTCAAGACTTGTTCTTCAGGCGAATGTGCAAGAATAACTGAGGTTGCCAGTCGCAAATACTATTCAACACTTGAGTATTTAAGTGTCAGATCTGAAAATAACACCTCTGGATTCTCTGTATAAATTACACTAGTCCAGAAATAGGTAGTGCATATATTAGACAACAAAAATAAATATTAACCATAATAATATTTATTAATTATCCAAATATGAGCATTAAGGCCAAAGTTTGCATCAATAGACTATAGGCCAAAATTAAAAAAGCAGCGGAAGTAAAAACCGAAGCGGAGGAAACCTATCCAGTCCACCCATAGGCAAATGACTGTAGGACACGGCCTACTCATCCTGATCCTCACCGAAGTCAAAACAATCCTCCTCCAAATAATAGAATTTAAGCAAAGGTGAGTGTTAAAATGTACTATGCAAGTTACGCCAATAACAGAGTTAATTCATGTATGGATAATATGAAAGAAAGACTTAATATGGCTATTTGAGCGTTAAGCTAATATGACAAGTAAATACAGTAAATAGATGTAAATTATTGTATTTAATACAATAAGTAAACAAACAACATTTTAATCAAATAATACCATTAGTGTAGGTCCAACCTACCACTAACCTATCAACGGGCATCCCACTCAGACCATCTTTTTCAAAAGATCTTCTCATCTGTCATTTAACCAATTTTTTGAAAAAAAAACAAAGTCTAATCCGTAAAAACTTTACTCGACTTATCTATGACCGTGGGCACAACTATCTAGAATAGTTTATATACTATGTAGAGGTGGTGTAACATTACCCACAAGAGACAATCAACTTATGTTATCATCCATAACACGCTTCCTTAGATGGAAACTAAGTGATTATCACAAGACCTTTACAATGCGAAGTCATTAACCTGGTTGTGCCCCGGTAAGGTTTCACCACAACATAGAAATCCACAAAGTTGGGCCCCCTCTTATACCGTGTGGAACTTCTCGTGGCCCTGCCATGCCCACAACCAATCTGTAGTGAGACCAAGGTTGGGACCTGTAAATTAATTAGTCACACTACCACAGAGAAGGTCATACTAGACGCCTTATCTGTGGGGACCCTAGGCGCACAACACCCATAGTCACCGTATGTGTTCTGCATTAGTCCGATGATTAGTAGTTAGTACACACATTCATAACATTGAGATCATATTCATACACATCATATATATTTAATTTATGATAAAGGGGTGAATACATAAGTGATGCATAATAAGGTTTTACAGCATATAACCGACCGGCCAAGTAAACATCAGTGTCAAGAGTAAATTGCAGCAGAGAACAAATAAATAAGCAGAAGCATCAGTGGTAAGCCACCAAAGCCCACAGGCAACCGACTGGATTAGACCCTAGAAAGATTCATCGTCGTATTCCCTAGTGCCGAGGCCAAAGTACGTGTCATCTGGCACATATCTTTCTTCATTCTCTGTTCAACAATAATTTAAGCAAGGTTAAGTATATTGTGTACTCAGCAAGACTTGTAGTGTATCGCAAAGTCATACATATATGTAAGGTTGTCAAAGGATGAGACTCCATACTAAGTTATTTTCAGCAAGAAGCAATTTTCATTTGCAATATCAATAAGTAATAGTTTGTAAATGGAATTGTAAAGAGTATTTTACATGTAATGAAATAAACTTTATATAACTTCCGTAACAGTAGATTAAGTCTATTCACATACTTCCTCGGCTATAAACATCGCACAATTCCCACCCATAGGCATGGCACACGGAAGACGCGTACATGCCATCCCAATATGTTCAGCGAAATAGTTTTAAAAAGAAAAATTATACCCATTGTGGCTACATCCAACATGCTCATGACCGCGAGTATGGTTATTTAAATAGTTTTTAATACTCTGCAGAGGTTGTACAACTTTTTCCACATGAGATAATCAATTATACTATCTGTAACTTCACGCTTCCTTTGTCATATGACGAAAGTGATTATTATATAGCCTTTAGATCATCTAGACCTAACCTTGCACCAGCTTGATGAATGGACAAGCCCTCACTTGGGTGTCCCAAGTGAGCTACTCGACAGACCCTAACTTAGAGTGTCTGTCCCCTAAGTGAGCATTCACCATTGTATTAGCAAGCTTTGGTCCCATCATCATGGTGTGGGAGCCCCCTAAAAGCAGATCTTCACTCGAAATACCCTTACTACTTCTGTGTCTATCACAATGCAAGGCTAAACCTAGACAACTTTAATCAGCTAAAGCCAAAGCCCATATAGCACATGTGGTTGTGCAGTGTGACTTAGATGTGCGGCAACAGTGTTCAGTCCTTAAATGATTTAGGTGAGAATCTCCCCTTATGTATATGTGATGTTCCTCCTTACATATGACAGTTTATCACATAACTCGCCCGCATCTAAAAACTAGGTTTTCATTTTGTTTTATACCAAACTAACAGAGGTTCCTCCTCTGGTCCAACATTTTGAGATCTCTGATCCATGCGTAAACTTTTCCAAAATATCAAACTTAGTGAAAGCTATTTCATGGCTAAGCATCTAGAACATGTACTCAATGTAATATGCCAAAATTTTGACATTAGCTACTGTCTAACCATGTCCTAAGGGTTACAATAGTGAGGATACAAATTTTCAAGGTGGCTCAATGCATTCAAGCGGACATACCTACCGATATCCACAATATAGTAATTTTGATTAAACATACACGCATGCATAATAGATTTTACAAACAATATACAATAACTAAAATATTAGGCTCAATATGGTTAAAGGGGTGTTTGCCTTGCTTAAATTATTGTGGTCTTGATCTTACTCAAAACCTTCTCAGTCAATGATCTTGAAGCTATTGGTCTTCGTCTTTGTCTGAATCTCGATCCTGCTCGAGTTGATGCTCCTTCTGGATTTCAGCTTCTAATTATGTGCTAAACAACTGAAAGACTAAATAAATCCAAAGGACTGCAAAAGATCTAAATAAATTTAGAGATAACTTAATTAAGTTTTATTAGGATTGAGCTCGGTGATGTGAGAGAAGGTTTAGCAGGTGAGTGATGTTTGACATAGTCAAATGGAGTTTCAAGAAATGAGGAGATGGCAGAGAAGTTTTGTTGGGATGGAAAACAAGGATGGGTCAAAGATGAGGGAATATTAGCAGGAATATTCCGCTTCTTAATTTAAAAAGGGCTAGGAATAGCCGATCGTAGAGTACCTCAGCTTGATTTTTAATTTAATAGCTTCTTTTGTTGTTTTAGGCAAGGTTGCATTTTATCATGGCTCTTTCATTAATGATGTTATTGACATGAAATGACATCATTTTATGTGGCTTTTACTAATGTTTGGGTTTAAGTAAAGATAGTGGCATATAAATTATTCTCGAGAGATGTCCGATTCATGTGCAGGGTATACATGGGTTTAAATTGTATTTTAAGTGTCAGAAACATGAAGATTAATTATTTTCCTAAATTTAAATGTTATTTACTCAAGGTGGTATATTCCAATGATGTATTTTAATTGGCAAAAAGGATTTGAGACACATACATTTATATACAATAATTGTTTTATTTGAGAAATTATATGCAAGGTGGATTTTAATTTAAACTTCAATATTTTGTAGTTAAATGTTATTGATCTACTACTCAAATTACCATTCTTAATCAATACTCATTATTAAAAAGGGGACTTATGACTTTTAAAATAATATTTATTATTGCATGGCTTAATCTTGCATTAATTATTCTCATAAGAATTGTCTTGCTAAGGTTGACATGAAATTAAACAAGATTAAATTTCTAGTGTTATCTATTGGCATAAACCTTCATTATAATTTCATAGCAAAGTTTGTTCTTTTATTTATACCATTATATTTCATGCGGTCTTTGTACATAGAGTATGTTTCAATTCAAAAGATGATAAATTAAGTATCTTGCCTCAAATATTATTTTACTAAGTCATACAATGGGGCAATATTAATTCTATGTTATTTTTACCTTTCATGGACTTTATTCTAATATCAAAATTCAACTTTATTCTTCCTTTTATTTATAAACCAATTTATATTTAGTCATACTCTTATTTTCTTCAACGTTCTCATCTTGCATAAAAGATTATCTGTATGTATGTATATATATATATATATATATATATATATATATGTATATGTATATGTATATATATGTATATATGTATGTATATGTACATATATATGTACATATGTATGTATATGTACATATGTGTGTGTGTGTGTATATGAAAGATAACCTAAGAAAAGGTCGGCGGTGAGGTCCTGCAGTGGCGGAGGCAGGGAATGGAACTATAGGGCTATGAGCTACTAGGGCTTGATTCAGTGCTAGGGGAGCTTCCATGAGGGAGGAGGAATTCATCGAAGATGATGACAACACTTGAGAAGGAGCGAAGGAAGCTGGCATCAGAGATCCTGTCAGCGATAAAGAGGAGGCGCACGACGACAGAGAATTCTGGCAATAGAGAAGCTACAAAATGGTGTGCATGAGCTTGTTTGCATGCATACGGAGGTATAGAATCGAGGTACAGCTCATTGGAGAGAGAGAGAAAGGCTTACGGTAGTGTTCTGATTGGAGAGGAAGAAGAAAACCATTCCCAAGTGGTCCACTGCATGAAAGGTTAATCAAATGAGTTGGGTGCTTAAGGGAGAGGTAAGGCGCATTGGAATGGAGCTGGGGAGGAGAGAAGCTCACCAAAGACACTAGAACACGGTGGTGTGCTAGCCGACATCGCAAACGACTTTGGTTTCTTGGTGTTCCAATGTGCAAGGTGCTCAAGAAACATGCGCAAGAGACCGAAGGGGTGAGAAAAAGAGGAAAGGCAAAGTTAGGGGGGCTTTGTAGGTATAGACGGCTGAGGCAAAGCACGAGTTGTCATGAGCACGACTGAACGGCATGCTCAAATTCTCACCGTGGAATGCAAGGTATGGAAGAAGTCAAGGGGGAAGAGATGTGTCATGTTGAGGCAACGGGTAGACAAGGGTTGGCAGTAGCAGAGAGGAACTATGGGCATAGCATCAAAAATCAGGGGCAGCACAATCATGGCGGAGCTGGCACGGTCGAGTGGAGGTGGAAGACGATCTCTACGAGAGGGCCCAATGTGCCATCGAGCAAAGAGAGGCAGCCTGACGGGATTGTTGGTTAAAATCTTGACATGTAAATAGTTTAGGAGTCTTGTGTTCGAGTACTTGTACAGTGGTCAATGTCTATGAGTACTTGCTAGCTGGTAGAAGCTCTTGAGGGCCAACTTAACAGTCATGATGCAAAGCTAGGTACAAGCTAGGATGTACGGAGGAAAGGTGCGGCGCAAGGCATGGCCACGTCGTTGTGGCACAGTATAGGGATGGGCGGCGCTGTGGGTGGAATTTGCATGGAGACATGATGTGAGACCATGTGGAGGTCACCCCATGGTTGTGATGAGTAATTGACTCTTGATCTAGAAAGATTGAGTTTGGTTTTTGAGGTTTGTGCTGACTTTGCAAAGTCGTAAGCCTTAGAATTGTCGCCAGGCGCTTACGTCTCACGTTGTCCTTAGTTGGAACCGAGTGAGGCATTGAGCAGTGGTCGGAGGTCTCTTGGGAAGTTTACGACCACTCTGGCCGTGATCGAAGGCAGCTACGACCACGTTACGGCTTCCTCGACGAGTCTGGGCGCAATCGGAAGTCAGTCGGGCTGCGTACGAGTGGTCGGAAGGCTATACGACCACGCTCTGGAGATCTACGATCACGTTGTGGCCTTCTCGACAAGTTTAGCCGTGGTCGAAAGTCTCTCAGGTGGAGCACGACCACGTTGGGTGTCATACGACCACGTTTGGTCGTGGACGAAACCCTTCGAGTCTTTGACGACCACGTTGGTCGTGGTCGGAAGGTCATACGACCACGTTGCAGCATCCTCGGTGAAAATGGCGTGGTCGGGTGTCGTACAACCACGTTGAAGGTAATCGGAAGCCGGTAGGGAGTTTACGACACGTTGGTCGTAGTCGGTAGTCGTGGCTGGGGTTTACGACTATGTGGTCATGGTCGGTAGTCGGTGCTCGGTAAGTCGACCACGTTGTGGCGCTCAAGCTCGACCACGATTGTGACATTCGACATCGACCACGTTGGTGCATTTCGGGTACTCAGTGGTTCGACCACGTTGGGAATACGACCACGCTGTGGTGATTACGACCACTCTGGCTGTGGTCGGAGGCCACCAGGGCCATTTACGACCACATTGGACATGGTCGAGAGCCAGCCGAGGAGAGTACGACCACGTTGGCGCGTGGGTCTACGACTACGTTGCGGTGCTCGTGGTTCGACCACGTTATGCGTTTGGTGGTTCGACCACGTTGTGCCCTCGGTGGCTCGACCACGTTGTAACGCCCGGTTATCGACCACGTTGTGCACCCGATTACGATCACGTTAACGCGAGAAATGGCCGTGGTCGGAACGGAGTTCGACCACGTTATCGACAGGACGACCGTGGTCGATTGGCGATCTTTGAACCGGTCGTATGACCTCTGGAAGTGGTCGATTTCACCGGGTTTTGTCGTATGGGTTTGTACGGCTGTCATGGACCTTGTGGACTAGTTTGTTCATCATTTTGACAGCATTTTGACAAGTCTAATTTCTGTGCAAAAGACTTGAGCTCGGGTTGAGCGGTGCAGAGTTTGGTTTCTCTGTTTGAGCGGTGATCGTAGCAGACCTGTGTGTGGTCGTAGCTAGCGATAGTCATAGCTTGTGTCTGCATGGTCGTAACGAGCTTTGTGATGGTCGTGACGACATCTCGTGTGGTCGAAGGAAGCGTGGAAGTCTTCCGTGGTTTTGACCACTTCTTGTCTTGTGCTTTCGGGTGGTCGTAGGGGATTTTACGACCAGGTGTTGTGCTGTGATACTTGTGCCGATTGATGGTCTGTGTGCATTGAGCGGTGCTATGTGACGGTTTTCTTGTCTATGTGGCTGCAGGACTTCGGAGCTATTTCATGGTGAGGCGTGGGAGGACCGGGACTAGGCACAGGAGGTGTTGAGGTCCAGACGGTCGGAGACGCCGAAGATGATCGAGGCTGGTGAGGTGGTTGCGGCCGGAGGCGAGGCTGAGCTGAACTGCCAGAGCTGAGCACGACGGGCAACAACGAGGAGGACCGGGACTAGGCTCAGGGAGGAGCTAAAGTCCAGACGGTCAGGAGGTTGGGTGCGGTCGTGTGCGGCGGAATAGACCGAGACTAGACTCTGGAGGAGTCGGAGGTCTGATCGGTCGGTTGCATGATCCTGGAGACAGTCTTGGTGAGGCTTAGGAGGTCGGGACTAGACATGGGAGATGTTGAGGTCCGAGCAGTGGGTGAAGCCAAAGAAGACTTGGAGCTCAAGGTGGTCGATGAGGAACCGAGTGGTGCGGCCGGTCGGAGATAGGTGCAGCGAGGCTAGGATGGTGGGACGAGACAATGTGGTGTCGGGGTCCGAGCGACTGTGGAAAGCCGAAGGAGACCTAGTCTTGCGAGGTGGTTGCAAGCGTGGATGGGGAGGCGGCGGAGGGCATTTTGGAGAAATGCCAAAGCGCAAAGGAAGTGTCCCTCCGGTAAAGCACCGAGAAAAGAAGTGGATTACATTGGCGCTAACGGGCAAAGTGCGGGTCTGTTAGGATAGCAGACAAAGCATTTGAGTTAGCGGGCAAAGTGAGTGATAAAACCCGGTGTTAGGTGGGGTTTACGGGTTATCCCCAGAGTGGACTAATGGATGGATCCATTAGGGTTAGTCTCGGATGTGAGACTATAAAAGGGAGAGGGGAGGCAGGAGTTATAGTGAGTTGGTCGGCTGGGCCTTGAAGGCAGCCGCCTCTCCCTCCCGTGGGAGTTTGTCTGTGTTTAGCTCTAGGGTAGAGCTTGTCCTCCCGGGGAGTGGTTGCGAAACCTCCGTGTTATGATTTGAGAGGACTCATCTCTGTACTTGTTAGAGTTTATATATGAGATGGGTGCGTGTTTGTGATCCGGGTTGAGAGGTCGTTCTTGAGATGCTTTCATTGATTTATTTGCCATCTCTTCATTCTTAGTTCCTTCTGTATTTCCTTTGAGAGTTGGCTTATATTTGATTTGCTCAGAACTAGGAATATGTCTCAAGGCTAGTTGGCAAGACCATTCCGAGAGCAAAGAACAAATCGAGAGAAATTGTTTCGTAAACTTCACTCAAGCTCTCTGTTTAGGATTTCGACTTTCTTTGTTCTCTCGACCGTTATGAAGTCTTTGGAGATTCTTGGTAAATTCACTTCTAGAGATCTCATGCTTACTAGGTTTCAAGTTTCATGCGTTTTGGATCTCTCGAACAAAAGTTCTTCAAATTCTTGCTTTATGGTCGTGCGCCCGACAACAGTATTCCTTGTTTCGTTCTTACGACCATGGCAATTTCTGTTGTTGGTCATTGCGGTCGTCGTGCTGCTTTGCTTTACATTTTCGGCTTGATCCGATTCTCTCGGATGTGGTTTCGACCACGGCGATTTATCTGAAGTCGACTTTCGACCGCAGCTCTCATTTCTCTCTCGTGAGAGGACTTCGATTCCGCTTTGATTTCTCTCTGCTTGTTTTCAAGCGATAGCTCGACCGTGGCCCGACGCTTGACGCCTGCTCGGTTTCTACCACATCGGTAGTTCGACCACTGTTGGTCGGCGACCACGTGTGTTCGCCCGAGAACCGATAGCTATAGTCCGTTTGGCTCGATCGACCACGAGTTGGCGTTCGACCACGCAGAAAGTCAAATGAATACGGTGACTTTTCGACCAGTTCTCTTCTCTGATTTCTTTGCTCTCGGTTAGCTGCAGTTATTCTCTGATCTCTCTGTTCCTCAGTAAGCAATCAATCTTCTTCTTCATAGCTCTTTAGCTATCGGAGAAAAGATTAGGTTTAATTGTGGGAGAATTTTAAGGCACCATTCACCCCCTCCGTTGCCGATTCGGTCCTTCAATTGGTATCGAGCAAGGTTGGCTCAGTGTCGATCTTAACCGATCCGGAGCTTGGCAACTAGTAGGGAATCTTGTAAACTTTCCTTTGAATCTTATTGGGGTGTTTTGCCAATGATGTCCTTTGAGACAAGAGGCTTGATTTCGGCTAGAGGATGATTTTATTTGCAAGAAACCACAAGTGTGAGCTTTGTGGTACATTCTTGTCCTTTGCTTAATCAAGTGGCAGGAAGGAGAAAGCCTTGGAGAACACACGGATGATAATGATAAGGACGAGCTTCGACTTATCATGAGCAAGGTAAAAACTTATTATGACCTTGGCCTTGTCCAAGATGAATATACTTGCTCTTGGGATATTGTGAGATGCCTAGATTATAAATTGCTAGATTGTTATTGCTAGGTTGAAATCTCATTTCTCATGTGTAGGTTGTGAGTCTTTCTCAGAGAGCGGTGAAAATTTAATTTCTCTACTTGAATGTTAAAATCTACAAATGAGAAATTAAAACTTTGACTCACTGCACTTGTGTAGAGGAGTATGAGCTTACTAGAGTGCAAGATGGCGAGTTCCTCTGCTGTGTCGTCGTTATAGTCGTAATGCCTTACGACCACAACTTCGGCTTCTCGACATAGTCGTAGCTGCATACGACCATGTCTGCTGGCGGACACTTCCGCTTGTTACCGTGGTCGAAAGTCCCTACGATCACGATCGCCGGTTCGAGCACGCCGCCGCTCGATTCTCGTGGTCATAATCGACTTACGACCACACCGCAATTCCGATCGTGGTTGTAATGACCAACGATCACATCTCGGTGTAGTCATTCAAAACTACGCCTCTCGTACTACGACCACGCTCATTTCTTCTCGACCGTAGTCGTAGTACGTAACGACCATTTTTTTTTCTGAGTGGCCGTGTGTCAAGTCTTGGGTTCAAGCATCTGCTTTCTAACCACTTGGGATCCAAGACTTGGGCACTTTGTTCTTGTTTTTTGTAGGTGTCCAGACGTTGGATGGAGAACATGGGATCGAATGGATTTTAGTCTTCTGCTTCATCACGTGACTAGAACATTTGTTGGTTCTCCACTTCATGGCCTCCAAGAGGCATGTACCTTCACGTTTGGCGTCTCCACCTACTTTGTGAGCTACTCTATACCTTCATGCCCTTATACTCATGTTTGACCATATTGGCATGTTGTTCTTGTTCATGTGCTCACTTGTACCATACTGGCATGTTTTTCTCTCAATGCTTTCATGTCATGCCTTTATGTGTATGCTGCTTAAGTATCCATGTACCTTGTTGTATTTGTTACATGCTTAAGCTTTGACTTGACTTCATGAGCTAAGTAGAATGTGTGCATTAGAAGTCAAGTATCATCATGACCTTGTGCTCTGTAGTATCTATCATGGTTCATATCTTGCTCCTTATGTTCATTCATCATTATTTATACATGTTAGCATACTTTTCATGATGTTGATTTGCCATGTTGTATGTCTACATGATGTATGCATATGTATGGACAAGTATGAGCTTGAGTATATCTTGGATAGTTTCTTTGTGTCATGATGGTGCGTTTATTCATGCCTTTGTATCTTTTCTAGTATACATGCTTTTATCCATGCTAGCATATGCTACATCGTGATCGCTCCCGTCATACGCTATGTGTATGGTTGTGATTTATTGTGATGCTTGTATACTTTGATCTTATTGATGTTATGGCATGAAATAAATTGTATGACATCTTGGTAGCATTAGTCTGTGCTTATGCTTAGATATCATGAGATTTGTGGTTAGGTCACAAGCTTCTTCTAGTATTGGGTGGCTCTAGGCTTGCTGTTCTAGATGCTTTTGATGAGGGCTAGATTGAGCTTGTGGCGGTGCGTGTTCTCATGTGTTCTATGTCTTTAATACTAGCGATGCTACTGTTGTTACCATTTGTCTCAGTACTGGTTCCATATTGTATATCATTTACCCCAGTACTAGGACACGATTGTTCCCTATGATTAAACCGCAGTATGAATGAGGGAGAGTGATCTGTTGTTCTGACCGCTCCTCGGTCATTACGACCACGTCGTAGGAACCACGACCATGGTCCAGACCATTACGCGTCTTCGATCACTTCATCACGGTCTGGACTCGGATACAACCGCGAACTCGGACTCGACGTTGAACACGAGAAGGACGCGACTACGACAACGTCGACTTGACTACGACCACGTTACGGACATGGAATTCGCCACGAATACGGCTTAAACAACCGAGCAAGCTGCTACAAAGGTTGGTTCTCCTTATGATTTTCGATTGCTCGCTTCCGCCACTTGGCTTTGCATAGTATATGTCTTCTAGTGGTAGGAAGGGTCTTTTTGGACAGTAGGAGCCAACTCTAGGTGATGTTGTCTCATTCACACCTCTCATCCAAATGGTTCTCTAGGATTATTTACTACCTAGTTTGGGCTTTGGTTCTCTAGGATTCTCTTCTACCTAGGTTGAACTTTTCTTGGCCACTAGAGTCTTTTGCATTGACATAGTGTGCTTTTTGCCCGTGGTATGACGTTATAGACTAGAGACCATGAGGATAGGATGTGTTTGGGAATCACCTCTTTGAGCTAGAACCTTCTCTTCTCGGATTTTATGCCAAATTTCTTGGTTCTTCTCTTTTTGCCTTCTCTAGGGGAGTTGGATCCTTCTGTCTATTCGGCTATGTTTCGTGGGGAGTTCATCTCATGTGCATTCTTTTGTTCAATAGTGCGTAACATTCACATGAATGCTGTCTGATCTTGGAGCCCGAATATTATCTTTATGTGATATAATATCATGATTTATATCTTGCCATGTCTTGTGATAGCTTGATTTATCATGTCCTTCTATGTGTTGCTTAGCTCTTGCCATACTAGCTTAATTAAATGAGAACAACTTGAATCAAATCATGTCTTGTTCAATCTTATGAATAGTCTGGCTTTAGTGATCCTCTCTTGATTCAGGCCATGTCGAATAGGCTAAGTTGAGTCTTGAATCTGTTTTGAGGTTTAGATTGAGCTAAGTTAGTTCATTAGTGATGCATGAGTTAAGTCTTAACTCTTTGTTCATGAACTAATTCAAGTAAATGCAAAAGATCTCTTTTGTGCGAAAAACCGATCTCACCAATTCTTTCTCATGAGACGACTTGCCATTGCACAAGGCATGAACTCGGGGAGTTTTGATGACCAAGATCATTTCCTTAAGCTTCTCGCTTGGAATGATCGCATAAGGCTTGAGGTCTAGCACATGGTGAATAAAAGATGGTTGAAAACAACCATGTGATCTCTAAAGAAAAGTGCCAAATGTGCTAATTTTGCTCAGCTACACTACAAGTATTCTACAAGTGGTATCCAAAGTACTACAAGTAGTAAATTACTTGTGATATCTAGTGCTTGAACAAAATGTCTCATTTTTGAACTTATAGCACTCTAAAATTGACTCAGCTATAGCTTCTTGGTTCCACTTAGAATATTGACATGGCTTGACTCACGTTTGGATACCTTCTTCTAGACTATACTCTTGAGTGACTCGACATGCTAATCAAACCATTTAATTTAAAGATCATAACTTATTTGGCTTGAGCTTGGCAATACATAGTTTGTTATGATCTAGATAGCATTGTCACCTTTATGGCGATATAATTTTCTCGTGAAGTCACTTTCGATAATTTCATGGCTCCTTTGCTTAAAATGAATTACTTGTAGTCACCCCATTTCATTCATGCTCTATGTTTCTTCCTTGCATCTTGATGACTTTATTGCCAAAAGGGGGAGAAGGATAGAGAAAAAGGCATTAAGGGGTGCAAAAGGCATTAAAATGGGAGAATGCATCAAGGGATGGGAGAAGGATAAAAGGCATTAAGGGGGAGAATGCTTGGTCATCTTGCTATGACAATGGTCATGTGAGCATCGCTTCTTGGACCATGAGCAAGATTGGACTTTTGTGTGATTTGGAGTTTCATCGCTCCATTTCATTCTGTGTCAACATGGTCTTGAGTCCCTTCTTTATTCTTTTAGACCATGTGTGACTTTTGCATCTCCTTCCTTTCTTTGTTCAAAAACAAACTCTTCTTCATGCTTTTTCTGTGTTTGTCAATATACTCATCAAGGGGGAGATTGTGAGACCATGTGGAGGTCACCCCATGGTTGTGATGAGTAATTGACTCTTGATCTAGAAAGATTGAGTTTGGTTTTTGAGGTTTGTGCTGACTTTGCAAAGTCGTAAGCCTTAAGAATTGTCAGCAGACTGCTTACGTCTACGTTGTCCTTAGTTGGAACCGAGTGAGGCATTGAGCAGTGGTTGGAGGTCTCTTGGGAAGTTTACGACCACCGCGGCGTGATCGAGGCGGCTACGACCACGTTACGGCTTCCTCGACGAGTCTGGGCGCAATCGGAAGTCAGTCGGGCTGCGTACGAGTGGTCGGAAGGCTATACGACCACGCTCTGGAGATCTACGATCACGTTGTGGCCTTCTCGACAAGTTTAGCCGTGGTCGAAAGTCTCGGGTGGAGCACGACCACGTTGGGTGTCATACGACCACGTTTGGTCGTGGACGAAACCCTTCGAGTCTCGCACGACCACGCTGGTCGTGGTCGGAAGGTCATACGACCACGTTGCAGCATCCTCGGTGAAAATGGCGTGGTCGGGTGTCGCATACAACCACGTTGAAGGTAATCGGAAGCGGTAGGGAGTTTACGACTACGTTGGTCGTAGTCGGTAGTCGTGGCTGGGGTTTACGACTATGTGGTCATGGTCGGTAGTCGGTGCTCGGTAAGTCGACCACGTTGTGGCGCTCAAGCTCGACCACGATTGTGACATTCGACATCGACCACGTTGGTGCATTTCGGGTACTCAGTGGTTCGACCACGTTGGGAGTACGACCACGCGTGGTGATTACGACCACTACGGTCGTGGTCGGAGGCCACCAGGCCATTTACGACCACATTGGACATGGTCGAGAGCCACCGAGGAGAGTGCGACCACGTTGGCGCGTGGGTCTCACGACTACGTTGCGGTGCTCGTGGTTCGACCACGTTATGCGTTTGGTGGTTCGACCACGTTGTGCCCTCGGTGGCTCGACCACGTTGTAACGCCCGGTTATCGACCACGCCAGCACCGATTACGATCACGTTAACGCGAAATGGCCGTGGTCGGAACGGAGTTCGACCACGTTATCGGCTGTGACGACCGTGGTCGATTGGCGATCTTTGAACCGGTCGTATGACCTCGGAAGTGGTCGATTTACCGGGTTTTGTCGTATGGGTTTGTACGGGTGTCATGGACCTTGTGGACTAGTTTGTTCATCATTTTGACATTTTGACAAGTCTAATTTCGTGCAAAAGACTTGAGCTCGGGTTGAGCGGTGCGAGTTTGGTTTCTCTGTTGAGCGGTGATCGTAGCGCACTGTGTGTGGTCGTAGCTAGCGATAGTCATAGCTTGTGTCCGCATGGTCGTAACGAGCTTTGTGATGGTCGTGACGACATCTTTGTGTGGTCGAAGGAAGCAGGAAGTCTTCGTGGTTTTGACCACTTCTTGTCTTGTGCTTCGGGTGGTCGTAGGGATTTTACGACCGGTGTTGTCTTTGTGATACTTGTGCCGATTGATGGTCTGTGTGCATTGAGCGGTGCTATGTGACGGTTTTCTTGTCTATGTGGCTGCAGGACTTCGGAGCTATTTCATGGTGAGGCGTGGGAGGACCGGGACTAGGCACAGGAGGTGTTGAGGTCCAGACGGTCGGAGACGCCAAGATGATCGAGGTGGTGAGGTGGTTGCAGCGGAGACGAGGCTGAGCTGGAACTGCCAGAGCTGAGCACGACGGGCAACAACGAGGAGGACCGGGACTAGGCTCAGGGAGGAGCTAAAGTCCAGACGGTCAGGAGGTTGGGTGCGGTCGTGTGCGGCGGAATAGACCGAGACTAGACTCTGGAGGAGTCGGAGGTCTGATCGGTCGGTTGCATGATCCTGGAGACAGTCTTGGTGAGGCTTAGGAGGTCGGGACTAGACATGGGAGATGTTGAGGTCCAGAACGACTGGGTGAAGCCAAAGAAGACTTGGAGCTCAAGGTGGCTGATGAGGAACCGGAGCTGGTGCAGCCGGTCGGAGATAGGTCTGGCGAGGCTAGGATGGTCGGGACGAGACAATGTGGTGTCGGGGTCCGAGCGACTGTGGAAAGCCGAAGGAGACCTAGTCTTGCGAGGTGGTTGCAAGCGTGGATGGGGAGGCGCGGAGGGGCATTTTGGAGAAATGCCAAAGCGCAAAGGAAGTCCCTCCGTAAAGCACCTGAGAAAAGAAGTGGATTCTGTTGGCGCTAACGGGCAAAGTGCGGGTCTGTTAGGATAG